>ML257299.1:939-34772 GCA_005239495.1 Nicotiana undulata
TCGAATCACGGGTCCGGGTCCGTTTACCAGAAATGTTGACCAAAGTCAACTATATTCATTCCTTAATTATCAAAACTCATTTTCATCAACTTTTCACATAATAGCTTTCCGGCTACACACCGGGGCTGCGCACGCATATCGAGGTGAGACTAACAGAGGCTCTCGGAGCCTCGGAACACAGATATAGCTTAAATTATGTAAGATGACCTTTTGGTTCATCACAGATATAGTTTGCTTTCTTGGAGTCTCTTGCTCTGTTCTTTATACTGTGGTATCAGAGCCAGCCCATTCTTTCGGAGGGATGAACAGTTTACTAAATATGTTTGAGTCATTTCCAACATCCTCTTCCCTAGCAAAAATGAATATGTCTCCTACTCTATATAAAACTTTGTCCAAAAAATATGATTATCCCTATGAAGTAGATATCCTACCCGATGAACATAAAGTATCTTCAACTGAACTACCTTTTATAAACCCTTACTCTTCTTTTGCAAAAAAATCATTTGCACCATGGACCCAATCCATTCCTTAGTCCAACATAAACCAAAAGGAGTCAAGGAATATGTTGCTGCCTCAAAACTTGACCAGCATCCTATTCTTGCCACTCGAGAGGAACAGTTTATTACCCTCCAAATTCCAGATGATTTTCCCAGATAGTGGAGAGACCATGGTTTTACCTATATCCATTTTTGTGCTATCTGAATTACTCTGACTTATCATGGAAGAAAAGGTCAACCAGTTGTTGCTCGACTTTCTCTTCTAGACACAAGATATTTGGAGTACCAACATGCAAATTTGGGTACTGCAGAAGTTACCTTGAATGCAGGGACTGTTTTCATAATCATCTTTCCAAATTTCAATAAGTCCCTTTATGACCCATACTTAACCGAAGCCCTAAAAATCCAGGTCCAAATTCAAGGTGCCCCACAAGCCAAAGATTCTATCCAAGCCACTCTTCATCACCAAATAGCGTGTCGAGTTCAAAATCATGCCATGGATCTTTGCCTTCCCGGAGGAGAAAATGCTTTACTCTTGAATATTGATGCTACCAACGGAAACACCATGTGCACGCAAATACACAGACAAATTTCCAGAGATGAGCTTGTCAAAATTCTTCCTGATTCCTGGATCACAAATTATGAAAGGTTAAGGGAACCAGAAGAACCTCTACAATCTGGTGAGCCAACTTTTACCAAAAGAAATGACAAAACTGTTTCCATAAGCTTTGACCATTCCCATCTCAAAAAACCCAATAAAACCATTTTTTCTTGCCAAATGATCCAACCCAAAGACACAAACCCTGACCCTGACCCTGAAAGGGAACCTTTCTGGAATATACAAACTATCATGGAAGAACATGACTGGTGTAGACACTTTGACAAAGACGGCAAAAGGGTTTGGTAGTTCAAATGCCCCTTTACAGGACACTGCCCATGGGATCTCGATTATGATTGCCAAGATTGTTTGGAAGATCCAATTGGAGAATATGATGAACACCACCAGCGTCACTGGGAAAGATTTGGCCTCAACAAGCCCAAATCCAAGAAAAAAGGGAAAACTATTGAAAAGCAGTTTCGAGCCAAATATGAAAACAAAGACCCTTCAATTGGTTCATTAAGCCGTCCAAGTAAATATGAATTTCTGGTCAGTTATAAACCCCAAGAATGGATAAAATTACCAGAAAAATTCACTCCAAGTTGGGAAGATAGTGAAATCACCCTAGAATCCAAAAAGCGACCTGAACCTAAAACTACATTAACCCAAAAGTCCACACACCCACAAATATTCATGATGAGCCCTTCAAGTTCCAGCCATACCCAAGATTTTCCTCCACTTCAACCTTTTGAAAAAGAAGGTATCAGTCATGCTCCAAAAATCCCCAAGAAAAACATAGTATTACCTTCTAGAGAAAAACCACCAACAAGTGACATCGAAGCAACAATGAACTGGCAATCAGAAAATTGCATCTGCCAAAATAAAGTGCTCAACAATATTGGCAACTCCATAAAAAATGTTGCCCATGCACAAAACAAGTTAATGAGCAAAGTGGAAACAATTGAGAAAAAGGTGGAGCAGACATCATCTCAACATGCAGGACTAATCAAAGCCTTAGAGCTAAGATTGGCAAATTTACAATATGAGATTTGTCCGCCAGGAACTTCACTTTTCCCGTTCTTCCAACAACGACAAAAAGAGATGATTTCACTCAAGGAACAAGTCCAACTTTTGAGAAATGACTGCTTTGAGTCACAAAAAACCCCATTTTTCCCTTCAAAACCTACCTTCTACCCCATGTCACCACAAGCATATTCCCCACTAAAAATGGACAACACATTTTCTACTTTTCCTACTACCTCACACCATCCTATCTCTTTCACCCAACCCTTAAAAGAAGAAATTGAATTCGATATTGCAAAAATGGTTTGGGAAAGGAAAGGTGCTCTTGTAGACAAAAAACAAACCAAGAAAAGGCGAGACCAAGGAGAAAGTTCAAAAGGGTACAACCCTGAAAGTCTGATGATTTCCGATCAGAAGATTTTGGACTTCTATGTTTCCCAGCCAAGAAACATGTCAGAAGGAGATACTACATGGTCAGAATCTCTAAATTCCTCTGACGATGATACAATGGAAGATAGCTCTCAATCAAGCAATGATTCCATAGAAAACTCTTCCGAAGAAGATGATCCCCCGATATTTGTGAGCCAACCAAGAGACCCAGAAATATCTGAAGTAGAGGAGGATCAAGAAGGAATGGCAGATGAACCAATCCCATAAAGGAGACAGGAACCCATGGCGTCAAAACCAATTGGAACTGGATTCCACACTTTCACCTTAGACGGCGTCAAACTTTCAAAATGGCCTCAAAGGATCCAAGACTTCTATACTTGGATGGTCACCAAAACTTTGGTGGAACGAGAAAAGTATATCATCATGTCAGAACTAACTTCACGGTTCTCATGAATCCTCAGAGATTGGTGGAATTCACTTGGGATTCAAGACAAAAATACTTTTCTTACATCCCAGGATTTTGCCTTCAACATCAATATTCTACATGAAGTTTTCTGCGGAAATACTGGCCAAAGACAGGAGAAAATGCAAAGACAACTCTTCAAGATGAAGTGTGTGTCATTAGACAGAAATGATTTTGACAGGCATTTTCAAAAAATGGCAAAGATATACTTTGATATTGGCGGAGACATCAACCTGAAACAAGCATTTGTCTCTTTCCTTCCAAAGTTGTTGGCGAGTCGAACCATGACTATCATTGAAGAAAAGTTTCAATCAATAACAGTCCCACAAGTCGGCTACATCAGGCAGGCTATATTCGTAGCTTTGGAGGATATTTGTACGAAGCGCTCAGCCCTAAAACAAATTATCCAGCACAACCCAGCGCTTGACAAAGCATGTCGCAGATCTGATCTGATCACTGGATCAGGATGTTCCTGCAAAACATCTATACGACAGAAAGGATTCAGGAGTTTCAGATGGCCAAAAATTTCAGATGGAAAATCAAGGTCAAAGAAACGCACAAAATATTTCAGATGTAGAAGGCCAGGAAATTTTCACAAGAAAAATAGATGCTTTATTTGCCACAAGATTGGACATTTTGCAAAAAACTGTCCCCAATCAAGAAGATCTGTCAAACTCCTTCAAGAAATTGAAGATTATATACATCTCGGAAAAGACGAGGACCTTGAATCCATATTCTCTGTGGATGATGAACCTAGTGAAGAAACTCTATTCTCTCTGGATATCTATGAAGATCAAGGCAATGATCACTATCAAATTTCAGAACCAGAGATCGAAGCCCCAGAGGAGATCAACGCTCTCACAATCGTTCCTCAAGTAGAACTCAAAGTCTATTCGTCCAAATGGGATAGACCATTTCGAGTTATTGCTTTCATCGACACTGGAGCTGCTTCCTCACTCATAAATCCTGATGTTCTCCCGAAAGATCAATGGATGCCGCACTTTAAGGATTTCAACACTGCATAAAATGGAATCCTGACTACCACTGTCATCACAAAGCATCCGATTACAATTGAGTTCTTTCCAGGACTGAAGTACAGAACCAAGCTGATAGGGTCTGATGTACTAGGAAAAGATCTTATTGTTGGGTTCGACATTTACAGACAACTCAGAGATCAAGGCTAACGGGTTATTCCAAATCACCAATAATGAACGAATCAAAGCGATTGAGCAAAATCTCATTGATCATTCATGTGCTGAATCCCACAAAGACTTCATGAAGAAAGGGAAAAGCCCGTTATGGAAAAACGAAGAATTTTTTATTAAGCTCCCTTTAAAGAAGAATGAAAACATCAATCCAACAAAATCAAGTCATTCAGGCATGAATCCAGATCATCTCCAGCTTGCAAAGAAAGAATGTGAAGAACTTTTGGAATTTGATCTAATAGAGCCATCGGATTAACAATAGGCATGCAAAGCATTCTACGTCAACAAAAGAGCTGAGCAGACAAGAGGAAAACTCAGGTTAGTCATTAACTACCAGCCACTTAACCATTTCCTCCAAGATGATAAATTTCCTATCCCAAATAAACTCACTCTTTTCTCCCACCTAGCCAAGGCCAAATATTTTTCCAAGTTTGATTTAAAATCTGGATTTTGGCAATTGGGAATCCACCCTGAAGAAAGACCCAAAACTGGTTTTTGCATCCCCGATCATCACTTCCAATGGAAGGTCATGCCCTTCGGATTAAAAACTGCACCCTCCTTGTTCCAAAAAGCCATGATAAAAATATTCCAGCCCATCCTCCATACCTCTTTGGTTTACATTGATGACATCCTGCTATTCAGTTATACATTGGAGGAACATGTCAATTTGCTTCGTCAGTTTGAGGCATTGATAACACAATACGGGATCATGCTTTCAACAAAAAAGATGGTTCTTTCCCAAAAGAAGATTGATTTTCTTGGAATGCATTTTATCCAAGGTGCATACAGTCCAGGACCACAGATATGTCAAGAACTACTCAAGTTTCCAGATACCAACCTCACAACAAAGGAGATCCAACAGTTCTTGGGTATAGTAAATTATGTGAGAGATTTTATCCCAAATATCTCTACATATATTTCTCCACTCACAGACATGCTCAAGAAAAATGCTCCATCATGGGGAAAGAAACAAGATGAAGCAGTCAGGGAAATAAAGGAGATTTCTAAAAATATCAAGTCTCTCTACATCCCTTACGACGGTAAGAAGATACTGCAAACGGATGCCAGCAATGAATATTGGAGTGTCGTTCTATTTGAAGAAAAAGATGGCCAGAGAAAAATATGCGGATATGTCAGCAGAAAGTTCAAAGAGGTCGAACAACATTACCACTCCACCTTCAAAGAAATCCTTGCAGTAAAAAATGGAATCAAGAAATTCATTTTTTTCTTGATTCACACAAAATTTCTGATAGAGATTGATATGAAGGCCTTCCCAAAGATGATCCGGATAAATGCAAAAATTATCCCCAATCCTCAAATTCTCAGATGGGCTCAATGGTTCTCTCCCTACAAGTTCCAAGTCAGACACCTGAAAGGAAAGGATAATATTCTCACTGATTTTCTGTCTCGACCGGAAGAATTTTAAAAAAAAAATTCCCCAACAAAGATAAAGTCAAAGAAAGAGCCAACCAATCACATCTTCATGTTCTCAAATGTATCAGGAACAAGTTCATTGAAGCCAATAGATCATCCACCGGAGTTGTTCAGCCTCATGGATCCCTTTGATCCGTCAATTCTTATGGAAAGAAGAACTTATTATGAGCTTCAAGTTTTCCGGCAACATGGAGGATCAATTCTCAAGCCATATGGGGTCAACCAGAATATTCTTTCTACCATATATTCATAGCTCAAGCCAAGGATTTTCCACAAGAATTATTATAGTTTTTCTGGTACCTATGTCATCAGTACTACATCTTCATGGAATTCAAGTGCAATGTCTTCAAAGATTTTGATAACACTGAACCGGCTCTTAAAGTGTTTCTATTATGGTTCAATCCTAGAAGATATTGGGTAAAATGCTTCAACGATTCCTACAATGCAAAGGTATTCATGTTTCATAGGCCAGTGAAGATTATTAATGGAAAAGTCCAGGCACAAGCAGAGGCGTCACTCTAGTGGAAATTTCTCGTGTCTATCTTATCCATGGAATAAGAATACAGTGAAGCACAAAGAATTATCTTCCAGCAAAACAGGTGCATCCCGAAAGAAATATGGCCAAAAGATTGGGCAAGTTGGAATTATACCAACACTCATCCTCACTGGAAAAAAGTCCGAGAAGCAGCAAAAGAATATCAAACTCCGTATGAAATCATTCGGGAAAAAATAACTCAAGACATTTCCAGGTTAAGGTTGTGGATCACATCCCACAATCCAAAGGAGAAGGAACATGCCGAAGGAGAACCTCCAAGTTCTAGGCGTTACTAGACAAGATCTCTAAAAAGATGCCTAGAAGACAAACCTAGAAGATCAATGGAAGAAAATTATCTAAATCCCTGTTAATCCCACCATAATCCTACACTACCTACCAAAAAACCTTAAAAAATCATCTACCCATGCCAAAACAAAATTCCACACCCTTCCAAACCATCCGGGTCCCACTTTCACATGCTTTCACATGCCTCCACATGCTTCGTCACATGCAGCACACCATTTTCACATGCTTCCACAACCTTTCACATGCTAAACCACATTTATTTCACCTCAGTCACATGATTCCAGGAGCTTTTTAGTTGTTTTTCCATGTAAGATAGGTTTATTTTAATGTAAGTTTGTCTTGTAATAACCTCGTAGTCCTATATAAATGAGGCCTTGTAGTAGTTGTAAGATAATCTTGCAATCATCTAGTAAACTATCTTTTATCCTTTGTGATATATTACATATGAGTTCTTTCTAAATTTCCCTCTTGTTCTTTCTTTCGAATGGATGGAAAGGTCGGTCTATCTATGAAAATAGAGTAAGAATACTCTAAGAAAGTTAGCTTGTTGTAGTACGAAAGTTTTCTGAGTTATAACCGTTGGTTTGATTGTAGTACAAAAGTTTTCTGAGTTATGTAGCTTGGCAAGCCGTACCTTATGGGTTGTTGAAACCAGCCCCTTTGGTAGGAAAACTTTTGAGACTATAAGTAAATTAACTGTTAGTGCAGCTTTGCAATAGCCAGCTCTTTTGTAGGAAAATTTTCGTATCTATGATATAGTTTGCTTTCTTGGAGCCTCTTGCTCTGTTCTTTATACTGTGAAAACCTAGGTTTTATGAAAAATGGGAGAATTACCAAATAATTTGCCATGAAATCATACAAAAGTCATATATTAATGATCCTTAGGTTATGGGTAAGTGTTCCCTTCGAGGATTTTCGGAATCCGAGCATGTGGGCCCGGGGGTGTATTTTGAGATATTTAAAAGCAGGCTAAAATGGTTAATTAAATAGGTACATTTCATGCCTTTGAGTATAATTTAATGTATTTATGCATCAATTGACTAGTTTCGAGTCCTTGGGAGACGAGTTTGGAGTTTCGGGCGCAATCTTGACCCGGAAAGTAGGCTCGGCACGAGGTGAGTCTCCTTTCTAACCTTGTAAGAGGGAATTGTCCCCATAGGTAAGCTAAATGATTATGTGCTAATGTTTGTGGTGACTACGTATTTACGCGGTGACGAGAGTCCATACGTAGTGACTATTATTGTTATGTCCGGGTAGTTAGGCTCACACCATGCCTTGTAAATTTTCTCAATTTGAATTTTATACCTTATGATTTCATCGTATGCATCTTTATTTCAAGTAAAATCATGGAATTTGATAGTTTACAGGAGTTGTTCATTGAAAATAAATTAAGGAAAAATGTGGTGTGTGCATGTGGCCGCTTCGCAAATTTATGTTTCCGCGAGCGGGGTGTTATTTTCCCCCACTCTCATGGGAGCGGACCGTATGCCACGACAGGTTGATAGATGCATCTATGGTTCGAGTCGATCGACCCTTCGGTAGTGCACATATATGGTTATTATGATGGCTCAGGCCGGTTGCCCTTATCCCGTTATGCGTATGCTAAATTGTTAATGATTTCATGAATATTAAATTGATAGATATCTGGGGGGAAACGAAGTTGGTAATTGTTTAACTGTTTTTCAGCATTAGTTTGAATTGCGGCTACCTTTGTTATTTACTGCTTTATTATGCTCACATGCATGTTGCCTTCATCATATCCTGTTTTAATTATATTGTTGGACCCTAGTAAGTGCCAAGTCGACCTCTCATCACTACTTCTTCGAGATTAGACTGGATACTCACTGGGTACATATTTAATTATGTACTCACGATATGCTTTTGTACTTAATTGTACAGGTTCTAAAGCTGGTGCATCTGGTTATCAGACTGGAGCTCGATCCTGAGTATATTATCAGGCCGAAGCTCGATCCTGAGTATATCTAGACTTGACTTCACGGTGAGCTTCTTCCCCCTGGCGATTCTCAGCAGCACTATGGAGTTTTCTTTTGCTTATTCCCGTATATTACGTTCAGACAGTGGGACAGTTTTATTTTACCTTTTATATATTCTACTAGTATGCCCGTAGACTCGTGACACAAGTTCCTGGCACATACGTAGTGGACATTTTATTTTTCGTTTGTATATGTAGTTTTATGATCTTTTATGGCTACATTTGTTTAAAATCAGTTAATTTATCCGTTTCTAATTGATGTCTTAAACTTGAATTTGGTAAGTGCCGGAAATATTTTGCAAATGACGTGAAAATCTCTAGTAAGTTAAGGTTGGCTTGCCCGACTATGGTGTTGGGCGCCATCACGACCTGAATTAAGATTTGGGTCTTCACAACATGGTATCTGAGCTCACTCTTCTATTCTCTCACAGATGGTGAGGACGCACACATCCGATGTTCCAAGCCCAGGATGGGCTGCTACCCCCGTTGTCCGAGGTCGTGGCAGAGGCCGGGGGAGGGCACTGGCCCGAGGTAGGGGACGAGGGCCTCCCAGAGCGATTCCAGTTGCACCACCAGCAGCGGATCCCACTATGGCGGAGCAGGACGAGGTGCCCCCAGCAGATCCTTCCCTAGTGGACATTATGACGGCGCTAGGATTCCAGGAGGTCATGGGCAGTTTGATGAGGTTCATGGATACTATGACGCAGGCTGGTTTATTTCAGCAGATCCTGCCACATCTCAGGCGGGAGGGGAAGTCCAGATCCCTACTGCCCAGGCTGCAAGCCATGCAACAACAGTTTATCAGACCCCGGGTACACTACCCGTGGGTGGGGCCTAGCCTGTAGCAGCAACACCTGAGCTCAGACCAGCTCTTGATGCGATCCGCAAAAGTTATTGGATAGATGGACTAGGCTGCACCCTCCTGTCTTCGGAGGTGAGCGAGGCGAGGATGCCCAGGATTGTATTGACAGGTGCAGGGACAAACTGCACAACATGAGGATAATAGAGTCCCATGGAGTGGACTTCACTACCTTCCAGTTAGAGGGCCGGGCTCGCAGATGGTGGCAGTCCTATATTCTCGGCAGGCTGGAAGATTCTCCTCCCATCACTTGGGAGCAGCTATTCCACCCTCTGAGAGGAAGATCTGAGATATCAGTTCGAGCAGCTGGAGCAGGGTCCGATGTCTGTGACAGACTACGAGGCTAGATTTTCTGAGCTGTCTCGTCATGCACTCATGATACTACCTACTGATGCTGAGAGAGCGCGGAGATTTTTAGCTGGGTTGCATCCAGGTATTAGGGCCAACATGGCCCGAGAGGTGGAGATGGGGACTCCTTATCAGCTTGTGGTAAAGATTGCTCGCAGGATCGAGGGTTATCGGTCGAGGAGCAGAGAGCAGGGGCAGCAGGATAAGAGAGCCAGATATTTCGAGGATTTCAGAGGTTCCCCAGCTAGGGGAAGAGGTTAGTTTGGTAGGGGTCAGCCCAGCAAGCCCCCATATTCAGCACCCCCACCACCTCCCCGAGGTGTTCTAGCGAGGCCTTATTTCAGCGCCATGCCAAAGCGTTCCTACCGCCCTCCATCCATTCAGAGTTCATCCGACGATTATTCTAGTCATCAGGTATCCTCCAGTACTTACTTCAGTGCTATGACAGAGAGTACACACCGCCCTTCGGCTATTCAGGGTTCTTCTTCAGGACAACAGGCTATGATACCGGGAGGCTGTTTTGAGTGTAGGGGTCCAAGTCACATGAAGAGGTTTTGTCCCAAGCTCTGGGGCAAAGCGGTGCAGCAGGGTTATCAGCCTATGGGTCCAGCACCAGCAGTCTGGCCACCCAAAGGTGGAGGACAGGTCGGCAGGGGTCGTCCTAGAGGAAGATGCTAGTCAGGGGGAGGTCAGTCAGCTCCTATCTATTGTGGCGGAGCTCAGACGTCCGGTGCTCCAACTATATTCTATGCTATTCCGGCCAGATCAGATGCAGTGGCCTCAGATGCTGTGATTACAGGTATTATTTCAGTATGTGGTAGAGAGGCATCAGTGTTATTTGATCCAGGATCCACCTATTCATATGTTTCAGCCTTATTTTCTCATTTTCTAGATGTTCCTAGCGAGCCCTTGGGTTCTCCTATTTATGTGTCAACTCCTGTTGGCGATTCTGTAGTGGTAGACCGGGTTTATCGGTCTTGTGTGGTTACCTTCTGTGGGTTCGAGACCAGGGCGGACCTCCTGTTGCTTGACATGGTTGACTTCGAGGTTATTCTAGGCATGGATTGTCTACATCCCTATCATGCCGTGCTAGATTGCCATGCCAAGACAGTTACTTTAGCCATGCCCGAGTTGCCTAGGCTGGAGTGGAGAGGTTCCTCAATTAGTGGAGCCAGTCGGGTTATTTCCTTCTTGAAGGCTCGACATATGGTCGAGAAGGGTTGTATGGCGTATATTGCTTATGTACAGGACACCACCGCTGAGTCTCCAACGATTGATTCAGTTCCAGTGGTTCGAGAGTTAGCTGATGTATTTCCTTCAGACCTTCCGGGCGTGCCTTCGGATCGTGATATTGATTTCTTTATTGATGTATCTCCCAGCACCCAGACTATATATATTCCCCCGTACTGTATGGCTCCGAAGGAATTGAAGGAGCAGCTTGAGGGGTTGTTGGCTAAGGGGTTTATCAGACCGAGTGTATCGCCATGGGGTGCTCCTGTTCTATTTGTGAAGAAGAAGGATGGGTCTATGCGGATATGTATTGACTACCGCCAGTTGAACAAGGTCACCAACAAGAAAAAGTATCCATTGTCGCGTATCGATGATTTATTTGACCAGTTGCAGGGTGATCGGGTGTTTTCTAAGATTGATTTGAGATCGGGGTATCACCAGCTGAAGATTCGGGACTCGGATGTTCTGAAGACTGCTTTTCATACGAGATATGGCCATTATGAGTTCCTGGTGATGTCCTTTGGCTTGACTAATGACCCGACATCATTTATGGACTTGATGAACAGGGTGTTCAGACCATATATTGATTCTTTTGTCATTGTCTTTATTGATGACATTCTGATTTACTCACGTAGCCGGGCGAGCACGAGCAGCATTTGAGAGTTGTGCTCCATACTTTGCGAGAACATAAGTTATATGCTAAGTTCTCCAAGTTTGAGTTCTGGTTGGTTCCGTGGCATTCTTGGGGCATGTGGTCTCCGAAGAGGGTATTAAGGTTGATCCTAAGAAGATTGAGGCAGTTCAGAGTTGGGCGCGTCCTACTTCAGCTACAGAGATCAGGAGTTTCTTGCACCTAGCAGGTTATTATCGCTGATTTGTGGAGAGCTTTTCATCCATTGCATCCCCACTGACTAGATTGACTCAGAAGAATTTTCATCCATTTCATCCATTGCATCCCCACTGAGCTTATCATGCCTTTGAGTATAATTTAATGTATTTATGCATCAATTGACTAGTTTCGAGTCCTTGGGAGACGAGTTTGGAGTTTCGGGCGCAATCTTGACCCAGAAAGTAGGCTCGGCACGAGGTGAGTCTCCTTTCTAACCTTGTAAGAGGGAATTGTCCCCATAGGTGAGCTAAATGATTATGTGCTAATGTTTGTGGTGACTACGTATTTACGCGGTGACGAGAGTCCGTGCGTAGTGACTATTATTGTTATGTCCGGGTAGTTAGGCTCACACCATGCCTTGTGAATTTCCTCAATTTGAATTTTATACCTTATGATTTCATCGTATGCATCTTTATTTCAAGTAAAATCATGGAATTTGGTAGTTTAGAGGAGTTGTTCATTGAAAATAATTTAAGGAAAAATGTGGTGTGTGCATGTGGCCGCTTCGCAAATTTATGTTTCCGCGAGCGGAGTGTTATTTTCCCCCACTCTCATGGGAGCGGGTCGTACGCCACGGCAGGTTGACATATGCATCTATGGTTCAAGCCGATCGACCCTTCGGTAGTGCACAGATATGGTTATTATGATGGCTCAAGCCGGATGTCCTTATCCCGTTATGCGTATGCTAAATTGTTAATGATTTCATGAATATTAAATTGATAGATATCTGGGGGAAAACGAAGTTGGTAATTGTTTAACTATTTTTCAGCATTAGTTTGAATTGCGGCTACCTTTGTTATTTACTGCTTTATTATCCTCACATGCATGTTGCCTTCATCATATCCTGTTTTAATTGTATTGTTGGAACCTACTAAGTGTCAAGTTGACATCTCGTCACTACTTCTTCGAGATTAGACTGGATACTCACTGGGTACATATTTAATTATGTACTTACGCTACGCTTCTGTACTTAATTGTACAGGTTCTCAGGCTGGTGCATCTGGTTATCAGTACGGAGCTCGATCATGAGTATATCTGGACTTGACTTCACGGTGAGCTACTTCCCCCTGGCGATTCTCAGCAGCACTATGAAGTTTTCTTTTTCTTATTCCTGTCTATTACTTTCAGACAGTGGGACAGTTTTATTTCACCTTTTGTATATTCTACTAGTATGCCCGTAGACTCGTGACACTAGTTCCCGGCACATACGTAGTGGACATTTTATTTTTGGGCTGTATATGTAGTTTTATGATCTTTTATGGCTACATTTGTTTAAAATCAGTTAATTTATCCGTTTCTAATTGCTGTCTTAAACTTGAATTTGGTAAGTGCCGGAAATGTTTTGCAAATGACGTGAAAATCTCTAGTAAGTTAAGGTTGGCTTGCCCGACTATGGTGTTGGGCCCCATCACGACCTGAATTAAGATTTGGGTCGTGACATATATATATATATATATATATATATATATATATATATATATATTAGATTTGTCTAAGATTTATTTAGATTGAGTATAAGATTTATTAAACTACTTCCATTAATATGTTTCTATTTATAATTCAAATTTTTAGTGTTGTCTTAAAATTGCCAAGTGGATTTTTTTAGCTTGCCACTTGGCTTAACCACCTGCTTCACTACTTTCCTTTTAATATTATAAAGATAATACTTTACTCTCCTTAGTTGATAAATTTTTGTGCTTTTCAATAGTTGCTATTTAATATGTTTGAAACAAAAATTATAGTCTTTGTAACTCGAAAATTCGAAAACGCCAGTCCCACAAATCCTTCATCGCGGATACAAGAGCCCATTCGCGTTTGCGAGGAGGAAACTAGAAGCAGAAATCTGGACCCCGCCAAACCATACCAGAAAGTCTGTAATCACAATATGGACCCGCTCGAACTCTCGAAACCAAGAATCATACCCCCAAAAAAATTGAATCAAACTTTGAACTTCAAGTTTCCTAATCGCGCCGAATCACACTTAGACTACTCGGAATGACACCAAATTTTGCGTGCAATTCTAAAATGGCATTACGGAGCTCTTCCTGGTCTCAAAATTCAATTCGGGCCTCGATAACACCAAAATCCGCTCCAAACCAAATTTAAAGAACTTCAGAGTTCTTCAAAAACCATCTTTCACTATTGGGCGCCAAAACGATCCCGGTCATCCAAAACCTAATCTGAACGTACACCTAAGTCCGAAATCATCATACAAACCTATTGGAACCGTCAAATCCCGATGCTGAGGTCGTTTTCTCCAAATGTATACCAAAGTCAAACTTCGCCTTTTAAGCCAACCTTAAGGAACCAAGTGTTCCGATTTCAATCCAAACTCCTCTAAATCCCAAACCAACCGTCCCCGCAAGTCATAATCAGTAAAATTAAGTACGGGAAGTCTTATTTAGGGAAACGGGATTCCAGAGAGCAAAATGACCATTCGGCTCGTTACAGGATATAAGTCATTTTTATTAGTTTTAATTCTTGAGAATGTTTTAAAAAGTATTTTCTTGCCATTGTGCTTAATTTTGAAGTTTCTAAAGGGAGAGAAATAATTTAAGTGTGAGGTGGTGATATTCGCCTAAAAGTTTATAGATTTAGTGTATTTTTACCTAATATTGTGTGCATATTTAATGTGGTTTAAATTATTATTAGTATGTTTTGCGTTCGTTAAGTGTTTCATATGTGTAGGAGTAATTTAGGATGGAAGCGGGATCAAAAGAGATTATTTGATATAATTTGCAGTCGGATGCATAAAACAAGCTAAGGCTAACCAGTGGATATCTTGGTTGCTCGCTTCGCGAGTGTGAGTGGCCTTCGAGGGGATTCTTTAGCCGTACAAAACACCAAAGCGAAGCCACCGCGACACCCATCACGAAACCTTATCTAAAAGAGCTAGAAATAAACGTTTTAAAGCTCGATTCGCGAGTGTCCAAGACGAGCGCTTCAGTTTTTCCTAGCCGATTTAGGATTGTTAGAGAGGTCTCTTACATACCCTAGGTCTTATATAAATACCAACAAAATATCCTTTTAAGGAGAGACACTACCTAGGAAGCAAGAAACACATGAGAAGCGAAGGCTAACGAAATTCGGGAATGAGTTTCTCTTTTCTTCTATTAGTTCTTGTGGTTATGAATTCTAGTATTGTGTTTTTTAGTATTTCCATGATTAGTTAAAATTCTCATCTATGATTTAGATGTAACCAATTATTGGATGATTTCTTGATTGTATTTATATATAATTGAGTCGTTTTCACTATCTACTTTCTCAACTATATTTTTATTCGTTTACCATGAAAATGATAAGTACATTATATTTAGTTGAGTAGTTCTAAAAATACGTGATTCGTCTTAATACAATTTATTGAGTGATTATAGCTAAGTGCATGAGTATAAAACAGAAGTAAAACGGTTAGTAAATTAAAAGATAGCAAACCAGAACATCTGAGTTTGAGGGCTCAATGTTGGCCTCGAGGCCCCCTGAGATCGAGGCTCGGGGCTGGGTCAGATGAATGATGGAGATATAACAGACCTTTTGGGCCTCGGGATATGCTATTTAAGATCAAAGTTGAGCTATAAATGAATAACAAGTAACAAAAGGTAATAAATGCAAGTAAACGAGCTAGTAACGAGAAATGGAGAATGTTTTTGTATTCAATATTGTGTATCTTTCTTTCCAAAGTGACAAGGGCCCCCATTATATACGAGAAGGGGAGGCCCTAACATAGTACACTAGCATTTATTATAAAGATTTTGATGGATCTGGCTAATTACTGCTTAGGTACAGAATCATACTTTGGTACAGAACTGTCTGCCTTGATTCCTGCACCGTTTCCCTACGTAGATCCCGGACCTATGTGGCCTCGAGGCGAGTGCGGTCGAGGGTCGAGACAGAAACCTTGGATCGTATCTTGAATATTGCGTGGATGGGCTGCCAAATGCCGTAACAAACATAAAAATTGATCTTCTAATTTTAGTTGTACACAGATAGTCCCGCGTTTCTTAGAATAAAATGATATGGAACGATCTTGACGTGAATCCTTTCATGACCTTTCGTGATGACGTTATGCTCATGATGCAAGCTTCCCTTGCATTTCAAAACGTCTCGTCGGTTGAGTATTGATTGCTCAGCCATTTCCTTTTTTCAAAAAGGGTAATAATTATCCTGCCGGTTGGTTTTGCCAAAAGCATTAATTGTGTACCGACCTTCTATAAATAGGGGGTTGCCTGATTTTTAACTCCATTCAAGTAACCCCCAATTTCTTCACACTTATCTTTGTTTTTCTGCTTTTATGATGTAATCCCATGTTTGCAAAATCATTCAGTGCTGGCCTTTCAAGCCTAACCATAGCTGCCTTCTCGAAATCCTTCCCCATTAATCAGGGTTATATTGGGTCATTGTTGTTGTTGTTGTTGTCGGCACTACTATTGTCAGTTCGAGGGGGCGTGAGAGAGACATCAAACGTCCCCCATGCCGGGAGGTGTGAAGTACCTATACAGTTACTCATCCTACTTACTTCGGCTGATTGTGGCACTTTTACCTTCTTTGCTTCCTGAGAGGTGAAGAGGCAATATCCACCGACCATTGTGTCGCATACCGGTCTGATATCTTAGGAAGCGGCTTCCCAATAGTGGTGTCGTCAAGCCTACCAAAAGTGGAGGCTTATAGAAGGCGGAGGAATATTGTTGCCCGCCCGTTGCCGCTAGGGGAGCCCGAAGACACTGACTAGTGGCCCCTTGCGACCGGGACTTCGAGGGTATTCCCCTGGAAGATAAGCTTCTATCTGTAGAATAGGCTTTTGTTTTATGCCTTTTTTGTGTAAAGATCCCCTTGTGGGCCTTGTAAATATCTTCTATCAATATAAGAAATTCTTTCTTTCTTTTGATCTGATGTTGGAACTTGTTCTATTTTTTATTTGTGTGATCCTACGTGTGTGATTGGCCCAAAGAAATGGGCTATATTACGACCGATATTTGGCTGGTTAAGACCCATAACCTTTTGCCAGAGCTGGGGTTGCTTTTCTTTAGATGAGGGTCGGGCCTCGGTGTCTCTGTAGCAGAGACGGTCTCCCGACGATCTTTGAACAAAAACTCTTCCTTGTCTTAGGCACCTCGGAGAATCCCAGGGATGGCCTTTGAGTGGGTATCCATCTTGGCCATAAATGATCGAGTCGTTGTCTACCCAAGCTCGAAAAATAAGGATGGTATTAAGACTCCATAAATAATTCTTTGAAATGGGGCCTTATTGGGCCTGATATAGCGTTTGGGCTTTGCAATCGGGCATCTGTTCGGACTTCGGGGACACGGACAGCTCCAAGATTTGCACGAATTGCTTTGAACGTGGAACTTGTTTTAAACTAAATCAGGTGTTGATCTTGAGCACAGACTGTGCTTGCGCCTGCTGCTTTGCCTTTGGGGGTTATCGATCTGAGACTTGTTTCCTTAGATGGACCTGTTAGGTATCTGCTTTGGTCGAACGATGATGGTCCAAGACCGGTCCTTTGGGATTCCTGTGCTGATTTCCCGTATTTTTATGTGTTATTCTCTTGGGCATTTTTAAGCATGGGGTTAACGTCTTCCTCTAACTAGCCTATAGTTCTTTTGTGGTTAGCCCGGGAGCTTATTCGTGTCCGCCCTTAGGCGACTTTTAGTCAACTATCCCGGGATCAGTCCCCGAGCCGGGTTAGGACTCGAGTTCACCGACCCTTCAGGTTTTGAATTAGCATGTAGGCCTGTTGCGCTGGCTTTAAGGCTCTTAGGCGACTTTCATTTTTTTTACGATTTCGGGCTCAGTCCCCGAGCCGGGTTACGACTTGAGGGAATTGACCCTTTAGGTTTTTGGATTAGCCCGTAGGCCTTTTTGCACTGGCTTTAAGGCTCTTAGGAGTCTTTCAGTTAACCATTTTGGGCTCAGTCCCTGAGCCGGATTACGACCCAAGTTCACCGTCCCTTCAGGTTTTGAATTAGCCCGTAGGCCTCTTGCGCCGGCTTCAAAGTTGTTAGGCAACTTTCATTTGGTTACATTCTTCATTGTTTAAATATTTGTTTTGAAGTTTTCTCGTATTCATCCGATCCTTCGACGACCCAGATGGACCTCGATTATGAATCATTATGATGAATGAAGAAAAGTTCTCTCTTATGAGCCGACATAAAAATGTTCGAAACTCCTTTATGCGAGCCGACATGAAAATGTTCGAAACTCTCTTATACGAGTCGACATGAAAATTTTCTAAACTCTCTTATACGAGCTGACATGAAAATGTTCGAAACTCTCTTATACGAGCCGACATGAAAATGTTCGAAGCTCTTGCATACACCAAAGGTATCCCATCGACCGGAGTCGCCTTGTTTGGTCGAAGCCCTTAGTCCTGGGTATCGTATCATCGGCATCTATATTCGAGGGTATGCCTTTTTAGGGGTCATACAAGTTCGAATATATAGACTTGGCTTTGAATTCGGGACCGTATCTTGTTACTCGAACGCACCCATTTAGGGGCCTTGCGGTCTCTCACATGCCCGTAGGACTTACAGTATAAAACATTTCCGAGGTTACCCTCTTAGGATCTTTCGACCTCGGATCTTGGCAAATCGGATGTTAATGATGACCGTTTCTCGAATTTACAAAAATAACTTGATGATAAAACATTCTTTTCATTATTTGATATAAGTACATATGCTTTCGCAGTTGAGGGCTCGATCCCCATATGCGGGCACGGTCCATTTGACCATTTTGCCCGTTACATTATTTACCTTGAATGCCTGTGTAAGTTCTTTCTGGATGATGCATAAATGTTTCCTCGTTAAAAACCTTGCCGGGGAAAATCCTTTTTTCGGGAACAAAAAACCCGACAGAAGGAAAAGAGTGCATCACGTCTGTCGATCCAAGGGGTTCTTTGAAACTGGCGGATATTCTGGAATCCTGCGCCGGTTGCCTGCGGGAGATTAGTTTTTTTTTTTTGTAAGTGAAAAGAGATGGGGTCATAATATTACCTCAGCAATAGTATCGTTTGAGTATGGATATGTTCAAGTTGCTCAGGAGCTTCTCGCCTTCAAAGGTGCCGAGCTAGTATGACCCTTTGCCGATCACTCCCAGGACACGGTACGGTCCTTCCCAGCTTCCCTTTGTTGAGGTTTCTGGTGTTTAAAGTGACCTTTCTTAAGACTAAGTCCCCAACTCCAAAGTATCGGAGGTTAGCTCTCCTGTTGTAGTATCTCTCGATCCTTTGTTTTTGCGCGGCCATCTGGATTAGTGAAGCTTCTCGTTTATCATCAAGCAGCTCAAGGGCCACGGTCATAGCCTCACTATTTGATTCCTCTGAAGCATGCCTGAATCTGGCGCTCGGCTCTCCTACTTTGACCGGTATTAGAGCTTTGGACCCATATACTAGAGAGAACGACGTCTCCCTCGTTCTTGTCTTAGGAGTGGTTCGATACGCCCATAGGACTTCGGGCAACACTTCCCTCCATCTACCCTTTGCGCTTTCCAGCTTCTTCTTCAGGTTCTGAATGATGGTTTTGTTTGTGGATTCGGCTTGGCCGTTGGAGCATGGATGGTAGGGCATTGATAAGATCCTTTTGATTTTGTGGTCCTCGAGGAACTTTGTGACTTTACCTCCTATGAATTGCTATCCGTTGTGCATTTCTATTTTTATTTTTTTATTTTTTATTTTTTTCTTCTTCATATTTCTTCCTTCCTTGCTTCCCTCTTCTTCTTTCCCTTCCTGAGCCGAGGGTCTATTGGAAGCAGCCTCTCTACCTGCATTAGGTAGGGGTAAGGCCTGCGTACTAACTACCCTCCCCAAACCCCACATGTTGGGATCAAACAAAGTTTGTTGTTGTTGTTATTGTTGTTGTTGTTGTTGTTGTTGTTGTTGTTGTTGTTGTTGTCGCAGGTTATTTCGGAGGGGATCCCGAACCGGCATAGGATGTGGTCCCATATGAAGTTGATGACTTCATTTTCTCTTACCTTTTCGTAGGCCTGTGCTTCCAACCATTTAGAGAAATAGTCAGTCATAAACAGAATAAATATGGCTTTACCTGCCGCCGTGGGTAGTGGTCCGACGATATCCATCCCCCATTTCATGAATATCTAGGTGATAGGACCGAATGTAGTTGTTCGTCGGGCTGATGGATCATGGGTGTGAAACTTTGACATTTGTCACATTTACGGATGAATTCCCTAGCGTCTTTTTCCACATTTTCCCAGTAGTAACCTGCCCTGATCACCTTCCGGACTAGGGACTCAGCACCGGAGTGGTTCCCACAGGTGCCCTCATGGATTTCCCGAAGCACGTAATTTGTATCTCCGGGCCCTAGGCACACTACTAGGGGTCCGTCGAAGGTTCTCCTGTAGAGGGTGCTGTTCTCGTCGAGCGAGAATCTGGTCGCCTTGGTCCGTAGAGCTCTCGACTCCTTTGGGTCCGCGGGCAGCTTTCCATCTTTCAAATAATTTATGTACTTGTTTCTCCAATCCCAGGTTAGGCTGGTGGAGTTAATTTTGGCGTGGCCATCTTCGATCACCGATCTTGTTAACTGAACCACGACTCCGGGGAGTACGTCATCTTCCTCGACAGACGACCTCATATTTGCGAGGGCGTCAGCCTCACTATTCTGCTCTCGTGGTACATGGTTTAAGGTCCATTCCTTGAAGCGATGCAGCATAACCAAGGTTTTGTCGAGGTACCTTTGCATTCTGTCCTCTCGGACCTCGAAGCTCCCATTCACTTGGTTAACAACTAGGAGGGAATCACATTTGGCCTCGATATACTCGGCCCCGAGGCTCTTGGCTAACTCTAGACCTACAATCACAGCCTCATAGTCGGCTTAATTGTTAGTCAGCTTTGCAGTTTTTGTGGATTGTCTAATTACATTGCCCGTGGGTGGCTTTAGGACTATGTCGAGCACGGACCCTTTCACGTTGGAAGCACCGTCCGTGAAAAAGGTCCATACCCCGGAAGATGTGCCTGTTTTTAATAACAATTCTTTCTCTACTTCGGGCACCAAGGTGGGCGCAAAGTCAGCTTCGAAATCCGCCTCCGAGTTCGATGGCCCACTTGGCTAACCGACCCAAAAAATCGGGTTTATGCAATACGTTGCGAAGTGGATACGTTGTCAGGACGCAGATGTCGTGACATTGAAAATAACGTTTTAATTTTCGAGATGCGCTAATCAGTGCAAGGGCTAATTTTTTCAGAAGGGGATACATGGTTTCAGCATCTCCCAAGGTCTGACTTACATAATAGAAAGGGAACTGCGTACCTTGTTCTTCTCGAACCAACACACCTCTAATACGGCCAAGTATAGATATAATGTCTCGCCCTCCTTTGGAGTGTGCAGCAAATGTGGGCTCGACAGGTATCGCTTCAATTCTTCCAAGGCGTTTTGGCACTCCGGGGTCCATTCGAAGCTGTTTTTCTTTCTGAGTAGAGAGAAGAAATGGTGACTTTTATCTGATGATCTAGATATGAACCGTCCCAAGGCTGTTATCCGCCCGGTAAGCCATTGTACGGCCTTCACACTATTAACCACCATGATTTCTTCGATGGCTTTGATTTTTTCGGGGTTTATGTCGATTCTCTTGTTTGATACCATGAAACCAGGAACTTCCCCGATCCTACCTCGAAGGCAAAATTCTCGGGATTGAGTTTCATATTGTAGATTCTGAGGATCTCGAATGTTTCCTACAAATGGGTTAGATGGTCCTCCGCGCGCAGAGACTTGACTAGCATATCATCAGTATATACTTCCATGGACTTGCCTATTTGGCGTTCGAACATTTTATTAACCAACTGCTGGTATGTGGCCCCAACGTTTTTCAGCCCGAAGGACATGGCGTTGTAGCAGTATGTCCCATACTTCATGATGAACGAAGTCTTTTCCCTATCCTCGGGGTTCATTTGGATCTGATTATACCCCGAGTAGGCGTCGATAAAGGTGAGTGTCTCGTGCCCGGCCGTAGCATCGATCAGGCAATAGATGTTAGGTAGTGGGAATGAATCTTTAGGGTATGCCCTATTCAAGTCTTTATAATCTACACACATTCTTAACTTATTACCCTTCTGGGGTACTACCACCACATTAGCTAGCCATTCAGGGTATTTTACTTCCCTAACTGAGCCTATTTTGAGGAGTTTTGTTACCTCATCCTTGATGAACGCATGTTTTACTTCGGTTTGAGGCCTCCTTTTTTGCTTTACCAGCTTGAACCTGGGGTCGACGCTTAGTCGATGGGTGGCTATTTCGGGTGGAATTCCTGTCATATCTAAATGGGACCAAGCGAAACAATCGATATTACTGGTAAGAAAATGAATGAAATTTTTCCTGAGTTCGGGGGTTAGACCCGTTCCCAGGTATACCTTTCGATCTGGAGGTTGTCCGACTAGGACTGCATGTTCCAGCTCTTCGACCGTCGATTTAGTTGCGTCTGAATCTTTGGAAGCGACAAAAGTACGGGGGGTGAGGAAATCTTCCCGCCACCCTCGGGGGATATTTTCTCCTCCGATTCCTTCAAAGTGAGGGGCGTTGGCGTCGTTGGGCCGTTGTGAACAGCGAACATCTCCCTAGCTGCAAGCTGCTCTCTATATACGGTTTTAATACCGTCTTCCGTTGGGAACTTTATCATTTGATGGAAAGTTGACGGCACTGCTCGCATACCGTGTATCCATGGCCTTCCGAGCAGTGCGTTGTACCTCATGTCCCCCTTGATGACATAAAACTCAGTGTTCTGGATCATTTAGGATATACTGACTGGGAGGGTGATCTCCCCTCTCGTTGTCTCACCGGCCATGTTAAACCCATTGAGAGTTAGAGAAGTAGGTGTGACTCGGCCGAGCATCTCGAGTTGTTCCACTACTTCCGTTCTGATTATGTTGGCAGAGCTACCTGTATCCACAAGGACGCATTTAATTTGAACAATATTCAAAAGGAAAGAAATTACCAGTGCGTCATTATGCAGATGAGACGGGGTCTCAGGATCCCTGTCGCTGAATGCAAGGATGTCCTTGGGCGTACGGCACTAAATCTGTCCACCCGCTGCATCTGATGCTCTTGCTCGCTTGATCACAGGACCATGTGGGTCGTCGCTTCCCCTGACGATCATGTATACAGAGTGCTGAGGTTTTCTTGCTTCATGCTTTTGAACTACTGCCTTTCCCTGGGGGAGATCCATGATTCGACTGCCGGCGAATCCTCGAAGGTACCCTTTTCTAGTTAGCCGGGTTGCTTCTATCTAAAGGTGTCTACAGTCCTTGATTCAGTGATCGTGAGTGCCGTGAAACTCACATATCAGGATAGGGTCCCCCCGAGACGGATCCGATGGCGCGGGCTTTGGCCATCTGGTGTCTTTGATCCTACTCATGGACGGTATGATGCCTGAAAATCATCCCTGAAGTTGTATTGGGTTGGTCGGGGCACTCTTACCAATTCTGTATGCTTCCTAGATTTGTTCGCTATCCTGTTTTGGTCTATTTTCAATTTGGCTCGAGGCTCGTTGGCCCTTGTGGCGCTCCTTCGATTCTCGACGTAAGGTTGAAACCTTTCTCTTCAAGGCTCTGGCTTTTTCTCCGGGAGTCTCGACTCTGTTTTCCAGGCGGGTCCTTCGAGTATTCTGACGATGGCAGGGTCAGTCGTTGGTCCTTTACTCCCCAACCTTTCCGAAGCTGGCCAGATTCGAGGGGCTGTTATTGGTGCTGGAGCGTCCGGAATTCTCTGGTAATTTTGTAACTAAACAATCGCTGCTTGTTGCGCCTAAAGCATTTCAAAGATCATCCAGATATAGTCTTCTCCGTTCTTTTGAACGGCGGGTTCCTGCTCCTCTTGCTGGCCTCTTTGATGTGCACCCTAGTTGGCGTGAGGGTCGATGTTGTCATGCCACCTGCTACTTGAGTCCATGCTCTCGGGGGTCGGCTCCATCATGTCACTAGAGTTTAGCGATGGTACACCGGCATTCAGGATACTTACATCATCCTCTAAATTTTCCAAAGATGCTACTTCTGTGTGTGTTTGCTTATCTTGTCATCTGACCTGAAAGCAAAGGTTCTTGGGACAAGAAAAAGTGTGAAAGATAACTTTTGTTTTTTGGCGAACTAGTATTAAAACAACCACTACTACTTTTAGCCCCACGGTAGGCGCCAAAATGTTTACCGTGAAAATGGTAAGTACAATTATATTTAGTTGAGTGGTTCTAAAAATACGTGATTCATTTTAATACCAGTTATTGAGTGATTGTAGCGAAGTGCGTGAGTATAAAACATAAGTAAAACAGTTAGTAAACTGAAAGATAGCAAACCAGAACGTTTAAGTTCGAGGGCTTGATGTTGGCCTCGAGGCTCCTTGAGACCAAGACTCGGGGCTGGGTCGGATGACCGATGGAGATATAACATACCTTTTGGGCCTCGGTATATGCTATTTAAGATCAAAGTTAAGCTATAAATGAAGAACAAGTAACAAAAGGTAATAAATGCAAGTAAACGAGCTAGTAAGGAGAAATGGAGAATGTTTTTGTATTCAATATTGTGTATCTTTCTTTCCAAAGTTAAAAGGGTCCCCCTTATATACGAGAAAGGGAGGCCCTAACATAGTACATTAGCATTTATTACAAAGATTTAGATGGATCCGGCTAATTACTGCTCAGGTACAGAATCGTACTTTGGTACATAACTGTATACCTTGATTCCTGCGTCGTTTCCCTACGTCGATCCCGAGCCTATGCGGCCTCGAGGCTAGTGCGATCGAGGCTCGAGACCAAAACCTCGGATCGTATCTTGAATCTTGTGTGGATGGGCTGCCAAATGCCGTAATAGACATAAAAATTGATCATCTAATTTTGGTTATACACATGCTTGTTACGAAAGGACCCTCAATTAATTATGTCGCTATATCTTTTGTTTCTTGAATGATATTATAGGCTTAGGTTGTTACGGATCATCACTTCTAACTCGTTAAGAGATTAATTACTCGAATTTAAAAGTAAGTTTACAGAACGAAGCTTTGTAGAGAACTTTGTGAGACGTTTGAATTTCTAACTAGAGTTAGCTCGAGAGAATACCTCTAAGAAATTACTACTTTTGACTAAGAGATGATTGGGGTATGAGAGAACTCACGATTAGTAGAGAATAACTCAGTGAGATTTAGAAAAATCACGATCCTAGGCCTTCCACTCTTGAATACTACTTTACTCTCCTTAGTTGATAAATTTTAGTGCTTTTCAGTAGTTGCTATTTAATAAGTTTTAGACAAAAATTATAATCATTATAACTTGAAAATTCGAAAACATTAGTCCCCCAAATCCTTCATCGCGGACGCGAGAGCCCATCCGCGTTTGCGAAGAAGCAAACTAGAAGCAGAAATCTGGTGTTTTCCAACTTAGCTCCGGGTGGTCCGAAAGGCACCCGAGCCCCTCGGAGCCCCGTCCAACCATACCAGGTAGTCAAATCATAATATGGACCCGCTCGAACTCTCAAAACACGTAAAACAACAACGAAACCAAGAATCATAAAAACCAAATTTAATCAAACTTTGAACTTCAAGTTTCCTAATCGCGTCGAACGTGCCGAATCATACTTAGACTACTCGATATTGTGACTTCAGGTATTGTGACTTGTAGGCGTGGTCGAAACTGGAATTTCAGAAGTTCAGAGTTGATTGGGAAAGAGAATTCTCATTTCGGAAGCTATAAGTTTGAAGAATTGACTAAGGTTGGATTTTTTCGTAAACGACCTCGGAATCGGGATTGAAGGTGCCAGCAGGTTCCTATAATGATTTCGGACTTGGGCGTATGTTCGAATCGGATTTCTGATGACCCTAGAGCATTCAGGCGTCTATTGTGGAAGTTGTCTTTTTGGAAATGATTCATAAATTAGGGTTGAAGTGCATTTATATGTTATCGATGTCTGTTTGGGATTCTGAGTCTGGGAATAGCTTCGTATGGTGATTCTGGTATTGGGAGCGCGTCCAGATGTGGATTTGGAGGTTTGAGCGCGTTCTTGAATTTGGGGAGTAGGCTTTGAAACGAGGTAAATCTCATTTCTAACCTTGTAAGAGGGAAATGTCCCCATAGGTGAATTCGATTAAAAATGTGAATATTTGTGGGGGATACGTACGCACGAAGTGACGAGGGTCCATACATAGCAACTATTCATGTTATGTCCAGGTAGTATAGGTTTGCACCATGCTTGTGAACACCGTTATTTGATGATACTTGTTATTTGTGATAAATGGAATTAAGTTTAGAATTTCCAAGGATTTAAAGATTCCAATTGAATTGCCTTTTCTTTTCTTTTTTAAAGAAAAGAATTTGATTTAAATTTATATTTGACCGCGTCTCATAAATGATTCGCGAGCGGGGTGAATAGATGCATCTACGGTTCGTGTCGTTCTACCCTCCGACAGTGCATATTTTATTATTATATTTGATCGGGCCGTACAACCTCGGCATGACTTGCACATGTTATTTATTTGGAACTTTCAGTGACTTGTACTATTTAAATGCCTTGAAATATAAATTATTAAATGGTTTGATGGAAATTTACATTTTAATTTTGAAAATAGAACTTGTCACTTCTTGATATTTATTGTCGGCTTTATTCATGATATTCCTGCTTAGCCTAAAATTTTAATCATGTTATTTTTGACCCTAGTAAGTGTCAAGTCGACCACTCGTGTGATGACCCAAAGGGTCATCTTGTGATTTAGGACTCTATTTCGGGCTCGTTAGCCTTAAAAATATTATTTTTATTCACCTAGATTTGCGTGTGCAGTCCATACGTGATTCTAGAAAGCCTGTATGTGAAAATATATTAAATAATAATTTTTGGGATTTAAAAATGACTTTTAGTTGACTTTGGTCAACATTTTGAGTAACCGGGCCCGTATTCCGATGGTCCCGAAAAGTCTGTAGTAAAATATGGGACTTGGGCGTATGCCCGGAATTGAGTTCCGAGGTCCCTAGCTTGAGAAACGAATTTTTAATGAAAATTGTAAGACTGAAATTTAAAGGAATTAAAGAAATTGATTACTGTTTGAACTCGTTGGTATCGGGCCGGTATTTTGGTTCTGGAGCCCGGTATATGTTTATCATAATATTTAAGTCATATCTGTGAAATTTGGTGGAAATCCGAGTTGATGTTATGTGATTCAGACTTCAGTTAAGAAAATAAAAACTTTAAGTGTTCTTGAGAAACTCATGAGTTTTGATGCTAAATCCGTAGTTTAGGTGTTATTTTTATGATTTGATCGCAGGAGCAAGTCCGTAGGATGTTTTTAGACTTGCGTGCATGTTTGGTTTGGAGCCCCGAGGGCTCGGGTGGGTTTTGGATAGGGTACGGGGTGAATTGAACTTGAGAAATTTTGCTGGTGTGCTTCAGGTCTGCAGACGTCGCATTTGCGAAGTCTGGCTCGCAAAAAGCGAGCATCGCATTTGCGAAGATATTTTGCATTTGCGATCAGAAGGGCTGGGAGGTGACCTTTGCAATTGCGAGGCTCAAAGACGAAATTGCGACATGAACATGCTGCTTTTGCAAACAGTTGTTCGCATTTGCAATGCTAGCTGGCCATGTCATGTTTGTATTTGCAAAGTAATGTCTGCATTTGCGAGTTCGCATTTACGAGGTCGCATTTGCGAACCTGTGATCACATTTGCGATACCTACAGCTGTTCAAAAACGATTTTGGACGGGAATTTTCATTCATTCTTCAATTTTTCGAACCCTAGATCTCAAGAGGCGATTTTCCAAAGACCCAACCTTCTCCGAACCATAGGTAAGTGATTCCTAAATAATTCCTTTCAGTCTTTTACAACTTTTTACAAGATTTCAGCCTAGAATCTAGAATTTTCATGGTAGAATTAGAGATTTTGAGTAGAATTTAGGAATTTGGAGATTTAGACCTCGAATTAAGGTCGGATTCCAAAACCAATTGTATATCCGGGCTCGGGGGAGAATGGGTAAACGGATTTTGGTCCGAACCTCGAGTTTGGACCAAGCAGGCCTGGGGTCGATTTTCGACTTTTGTTGGGAAAACTTAGGAAAACCATTATTATGCATTAAAGTTGATTACTTTAGTAATAATTAATGATATTAAACTAATTATGATTAGATATGAGTGGTTTAGAGGCAAATTCTAAAGAAAAGTTGTACTTGAGCAGTGAGTGGCCTGCGAAATCGAGGTAAGTGTTGTGTCTAATCTTAGCTTGAGGGAATAGGTATTTTGTGACTACTTGCTACTTGTTTTGTTGTTGAATACGATATATAGATGAGGTGGCGAGTACCTATACGTTGTGGTCGAGTCATAACATGCGAGTGAACGTTCATTCTTGTTATTCTTGTTGTGTTAAAGCCTATTATCTATGCTCGTTGTTGCTATTGAAATGTTGAAAGAATTGTATCCAGTTCCATTGACATGGATGACATCGTGAATATTGATTTGAGGTTGAGATATTAAATGGTGAAAGTAATTAAGATGAAATACTGATTTCTTGTGAAATTTCTCTTTATCTGATGTCAATGATCCAGTGACTGGTGAGGAAGAGTGTAAAGAACGAAGGGTGATGTCGTGCATAATTAATTTAAATGGTGAGGAAGAGTGTAAAGCACGAAAGGTGATGTCGTGCATAATTTATTTATATTATGAAGTTGAGAGTAAAAGCACGAAGGGTGATGTTGTGCATTCTTATTTTGTTATCTGGTGGATGAGAGTAAAAGCACGAAGGGTGATGTTGTGCATTCTTATCTATTTTTTGGTGAGGCCGAGAGTAAAAGCACAAAGGGTGATGCCGTGCAGATTTCCTTTCTATTTTAATTGCTTAATTGGTTTGTCGATCACTGTTTATTTATATCTTCTCATTTTCTCACTCCTTATGTTGAAATATTTGTTGTTATTTCTACTAGCATGATATATATGTCCAGGTTTTCATGTGGTGTCATGTCATAGACTCGTCACTATTTCGCCGAGGTAAGGCTCGAAACTTACCCAGTACATGGGGTCGGTTGTACCGATATTGCACTCTGCACTTCTTGTGCAGATCCAGGTTTAGGTACGAGCTGAGTTCGAGTTAGAGCTGAAACTTTCGCACGGAGACACGAGGTAGATCTGCTGACGCCCGCAGATTCCTAGAGTCTCTTCATTATTAGTTGTTGTTTCTTTGGTTCTTTCAGCCAAATACTTGTAGTAAACTATTAGTAGTTCGTGAATCGTGACTCCAAACCCTGGGTATCTAGAGTTTAGTATTATTTTTCGCAGTATCGTATACTATTTCATTTATTACTTTTGGTATTGTATATTGGATATTAGTAAAACTTCGTATGTGTTTTTAATTATTTTAACGCCATAACCCTCTAATGTTGGCTTGCCTAGAAAGTAAATCGTCAGGCGTCATCACGGTCCCAACGGTGGGAATTCGGGTCGTGACAAGTTGGTATCAGAGCACTAGGTTGCCTAGATCTCACAATTCACGGACAAGCTTAATAGAGTCTGAGGGATCGGTATTGAGTCGTCTGTACTTATCTCTCAGAGGCTACAAAGTTAGGAACAAGTTCACTGTTATTCATCTCTGTCATGCGATTCTTATTATCCCAATACTTATTGAACTCTTCTATTCTTATTATCTCGCAGATGGCGAGAACACATGCCTCTTCTTCCGCTGACCAGCAACCGGATCCTCCAGCAGCAACATCTCCTACAAGGGGCAGAGGTCGAGGCCGTGCCAGAGGTCGAGGCAGGGGCAGGACTCAACCTAGTGCTCAGGCAGCAGCTCCAGCTGCGGAACCCCAGATAGAGCTTCATGAGGGGGCTCCAACTCAGACCATTCAGGCGGGACCAGCTCAGGTCCCAGAGGGGTTTATTGCCACCCTGATGCTTCAAGATGCCTTGGTCCGACTAGTGGGCCTTATGGAGAGTGTAGCCCAGACCGGCGCATTCCCCGTGGCAGCAGTCGTATCTCAGGCTGGAAGAGGAGTCTAGACTCCTGCTACCCACCCTTCGGAGCAGATTACTCCTCAATTTAGACCCCAACAGCCCATCCAGTTGGGGTAGTTCAGCCAGTTGCTGCAGCACTGCTCGTTGATGGGACAGTTATGTCCTCCGATGCTTTATGGAGATTGGATAGGTTTATCAAGTTTTTCCCGGTTCATTTCAGTGATGCCACTTCAAAGGACCCCTATGAATACCTTGATATATGTCACGAGGTTCTTCGGAACATGGGTAATATGGAGACCAATAGGGACTTTACTGCTTTCCACATGACTGGATCTGCTAAGAAATGGTGGAGAGATTATCTATTGACTAGACCAGTTGGGTCACCTGCTCTTACTTGGGATCAGTTCTCACACCTCTTCTTGGATAAGTTTCTACCTATTACTACTAGAGAGGAGAGTCGTCGTCAGTTTGAGCGTCTCACGCAAGGTAGCATGACTGTTACATAGTATGAGACCCATTTCATGGATTTGGCTCGTCATGCTACTCTTTTGTAATCCACAGAGAGGGAGAGGGTTAGGATATTTATTGAGGGTCTTTCTCAGCCTATCAGATTGCAGATGGCTAAGGAGACAGGGAGCGAGATATCTTTCCAGGATGCGGCCAATGTGGCCCGGCGAGTTGAGGTAGTTCTTGGATTGGGAGGTCACAGACAAGAGACCTCGCCATTCCAGCGGATTCAACGCCTTATCCGAAGGCGGGGTAACATTTAGTAGAAGCCATTCTTCTAGGCCATTCCATTCAGCACTTTAGACATCCCATGGTGCCCCAGGTGGTCATGGCTCTTACTTGCCTTATTCTGATCAGCCAGCTCCTACCAGTGCACCTCCTCTCTAGAGTTTTCAGGGTGGTTATACAGGTCGACAGGGTTAATTTACCGGGCAGCAGTCTCAGCAGCTGAAGTCTTGTTATACTTGTGGTAACCCAAGGCACATTGCTAGATATTACCCTCACGCGTCGGGTAGTTCTCATTATCTGGGTTCTCGTGTTATAGTTCCGGCACCAGCTGCCGCACCACCTGCCCAGCCAGCCAGGGGTAGGGGTCATTTAGCCAGAGGTAGGGGCCAGATTGTTAGAGGTGGAGGCCAGCCCGCTAGAGGTAGAGGTCCGCCTGTCAGAGGTCGTCCCAGAGACATGGTTTAGGGTGGTGGGGCCCAGCCCCGATTGTATGTATTTCCGGCCAAACTTGAGGCGGAGTCCTCTAATGCTATTATCACATGTACCATTTCAGTTTGCAATAGAGATGCTTCAGTTCTATTTGATCCGGGGTCTACTTACTCTTATGTGTAATCTTATTTTGCTTTGTATTTGGTTGTGCCCCGCGATTCCTTGATCGTCCCTGTTTATGTGTCTACGCCCGTGGGGGATGCTATTGTTATAGCTCGTGTGTATCGCTTGTGTGTGGCCTTTATCGAGGGTCTTGAAACCAGTGTGGACCTTTTTCTCCTTGATATGATTGATTTTGATGTCATATTGGGTATGGATTGGTTGTCACCTTATTATGCCATCTTGGGTTGTCACGCCAAGACAGTGACATTAGCCTTGCCAGGGTTGCCTCTATTAGAATGGAGTGGGACTCCTAGTCATTCCTCTAGTAGGGTTATTTCTTATACGAAGGCTCGTCGCATGGTCGAGAAGGGGTGTTTGGCCTATTTGGCTCATGTTCGTGATTCTAATGCTGAGGTTTCTTCTGTAGATTCGGTGCATGTTGTTTGTGAGTTTCCCAAGGTGTTTCTTGCAGACCTGCCAGGGATGCCACCTGATAGGGACATTGATTTTTTCATTGTGTTTATTTTATTTTGATTGATGTTTGAGTATTGACTTACCTATCGGGTTAGGTTAGGTGTCATCACGACAATGATAGGATTTTGGGTCATGACACATTCCAAAGCTTTAAAACTCTGCCTTACAAGATATCGGGCCAGTACATACCCAATTATTTTCCTTGCTTCTATTAGAGTGACAATCAATTTGGCAAGACAAAAATTAGAAACTTCTAGGATGAAATTTCATGCAAAAGTGCATTGTGACTTGATATCAAAATGTATTATTTTTATGTTACAACCTCGATGCAAATATTAAATGCCTCAAACAACTCCAAGAGCAATTTGCACTTTCTTTGTCAGCTTAGTGGAGCTCCTCCTTCTCAAGGTATAATGTACATCTCAAGTGATCCATTAGGCATGAAGTCGCATCAGAGGGCCTATTTAGATGTCTCAGTACAATATCTTATAAGTTGTATTGTGTTAACATGATGAATCTTCCCGATTGTGGCAACCTCATTGCTGAATTCTTGCCCATCAGCTTTGGGCTTACTCAAGATCTCGGAGTCAAAGGATTGGTGAAGTACTTGGTTCTTGAGTTGGAATAGGAAAGCATGTCATAGAAAGAAGTGTCTTGGAGTCAGTTTTTTAGGCTAGAATGTTAAAAGAGATTACCTGAATAATTAAATAGTCTTGGCATGTTAAAATCTGAGGAAAGGCATCAATAATGCATATATTGAGTTCTAGGTGTCAATATAATCAGTTGTCATAGTTGTAATTCTTGAGCATATTATAAAAACTAGTTACTTGCCATTTTGCTAAATTTTGAAGTTGCTAAAGGGAGAGAAATAATTTAAATGTGAGGTAGTGATATTGGCCTAAAAGTTTATAGATTTAGTGTATTTTCACCTTATATCATGTGCATATTTATTGTGGTGTAAATTACTATTAGTGTGTTTTGCGTCCATTAAGAGTTTCATATGTGTAGGAGAAATTTTGGATGGAAGCGGGATCAAAAGAGATGATTTGATACAATTTGTTGTCGAACGCATGAAAGACACTAAAGCTAATCAGTGGACATCTAGGCCGCTCTCTTCGCGAGTGTGAGTGGCCTCCAAAAGGAGTCTTTAGCTGTGCAAAACATAAAAGTGAAGCCATCACGAGACCTGCTCTGAAAGAGCTGGAAATGGACGTTTTAGAGCTTGCTTCGCGGGCATCCAAGACGAGCGCTTCAATTTTTCCTAGCTGATTTAGGATTGTTAGAGAGGCCTTCTACATACCCTAGGTCTTATATAAATACCACAAAATATCCTTTTGAGTAGAGTCACTACCTCGGAGGCAAGAAACACAACAGAAATGGAGGCTAACGGAATTCGGGAATGGGTTCTCATTTCTTCCATTATTCTTGTGGTTATGAATTCTAGTATTGTGTTTTTGAGTATTTCCATGAGTAGTTAAATATCGGACCCGAAATTCCCACCGTCAGGATCGTGGTGGCGACTAACATCACACTTGCCAGACAAGCCAACGTTAAGATTGTCTAGCCAATTATATTCATTTTTAGTAATTAACAGTAAAAAGATAAAATAAAGCGGAATAACTGTAAAAATATATATAGATGCCGAAGTCATTGACATACTACTTCTACCCAGAAATCTGGTGTCACAATTCATGAACTTTTTATGATTTTTCTACATTCAATTGTCTGAAAGAAATTACAGCTGTTTTGGAAAAATAAAGGAAAACAGTAAGAAAATATGTAGAAGGGGACGCCAGGTTCTGCAGACGCCAGCAGGACTACCTTGGGTCTCCGAGCTGTGAACCTAAGCCAATCTCTCGATCAACAATAACTTGCTATGAAATTTACACAGGAAGTGCAGAGTGCAGTATAAGTACAACTGACCACATGTAATGGTAAGTGTCGAGCCTAACCCCGACGTAGGTGTGACGAGGCTACGGTGGGACACTCACAATATATGCTACAGACGATAAATAATAAGGCAGAAAAGGAGAACAATATAACTTTGAAAGCAGTAAATTGCAGGAATTAATACATAACTTCAGTGTATTATCAATATCCAACTATAATCAATCCTTAAGCGAAATGTAAAACCACTGAATAATTGACACAGTCAGAGAAAAATACGTAAACATATATATTGATGCGGCACGCATCCCGATCCCACCAGACAACACAAAAATCCTTCCTTATTCCTCCGTAACAATTACAATAAAAGCAAATTATATATATATATATATATATATATATATATATATATATATATATATATATATATATATATATATATATATATATATATATATATATATATATATA
>ML257299.1:34798-45652 GCA_005239495.1 Nicotiana undulata
AAATGGTATATATATATATATATATATATATATATATTGCGGCATGCAACCTGATCCCACCATATATCAATATCAACATAATAGTTCGACCTTATTACTCCGTATCAATCCACCCTTATTCCTCATGTTGCGGCGTGCAACCCGATCCCACCGATTAATCATATTCACCTTTATTCCTCCTCATCAATGCTTCCTTATTCCTCCTGTTGCGGCGTACAATCTGATTCCATCATATCATAATAAATTACACATAATGTACAGAAGATTCATCAAATTCACACAAGTCCATTACCAACTCTTAAAATTTAGAACAAAGCAACCGGGAGTCGTATAATCAATAAAACTCAATAAAATTATTACTACTCAGTGAGACCAAACCAGGATATCACAAAAAATGCCAACAAGAACAGCTTAATCTAATAAAGCGGGAACAATAATCCTACGGGGTAATAATTATTTGCAACAAGGGATCACATTATCTAACATGTAACAATTAGGCATGGAACTACAATTAAACGTGTAAGTAAAGCAAGAAGGAGAACGGAAGAAAACAAGTAAAACAGGTAAATTGGCGGCGCATAGGCACTCGTCACCTCACGTGAACTCCACGCGCATGATTTATCACATAGAAAATAAGGCAAAGGTTCATAAACCCTCAAGTCAAGGTTAGACACAACACTTACCTCGATCCACAGACTAATCACTTCTCAATTACCGCTTTTCCTCTAGTTTCCACCTCCGAACCACTCGAACCTAGTCATAATTAACTTAATAACATCAATCATCGCTAAAGAAATCAATCAATACATAATTATAAGTTTCCCAACATTTCCCCTAAAAAGTCAAAAATCGACCCCGAGCCCGCTTGATCAAAACTCGAGGTTCAGACCAAAACCCATTCACCCCGAGCCCGAATATGTAACTAGTTTCGAAATCCAACCCCAATTTGAGGTATAATTACCAAAAATCACTAATTCTACCAAAGCCCCCAATTTCCACCATGAAATCCCTAGATTTTAGGTTGAAATCTTGTAAAATGTAGTGAAAGATTCAAAGAAACGAGTTAAGAATCACTTACCTATGATTTGTGGAAGAAATTGCCTTTGAAAAATCTCTTCTTATGTTTAGGTTTTGATAATTTTGAGAAATGAGCAAAAATCCCGTTTTCCAACTATTTGATCAGCTGCAGGTATCGCATTTGCGATCAGGTGTTCGCAAATGCGAACTTCTCTTCACAAATGCGAAGATTTACCTGAGTCTGCTAACGTCGCAAATGCGACCCATGTTCCGCAAAAGAGAACTGCCAGGATCGAATTTCAATAAAACTTCGCAAATGCGAAACTGTCCCTGCGGCCCTAATGCTCGCAAATGCGAACTTTACTTCGCAAATGCGAGATCTGCAGACATGAAGCACACCAGCAATTTGTTTCATAAGTTCATTTCACTCTGTAGCCTATCCGAAACTCACCCGAGCCCTCGGGGATCCAAATCAAACATGCACACTAGTCTAAAAATATCATACGGACTTGCACGTGCGATTAAATCGCCAAAATAACACCTTGAACTACGAACTTAGCACCAAAACATATAAAATTCTCAAGAACACTTAAAAATTCCTATTTTCTCAATCGGATGTCCGAATCATGTCAAATCAATTGCGGTTTTCACCAAATTTCACAAATAAGGTATAAATATTATAACAGACCTGTACCGGGCTCCAGAACCAAAACACGGACCTGATACCAACAAGATCACACATTAACAAAGTTCTTAAAACCATTATAATTTCAGTCTTAAATTTTAATCAAAAATTCATTTCTCGAGCTAGGGGCCTCGAAATTCGACTCCGGGCATATGCCCGAGTCCCATATTTTACTACGGACCCATCGGGACCGTAAAACATGGGTCTGGATCCGTTTACTCAAAACATTGACCGAGGTCAACTAAAATCAACTTTTTAGGTCATAAATTATTATTTCCTTAATTTTCAACATAAAAGCTTTTTGGAAATCACGCTCAGACTGTGCACGCAAATCGAGGAGAGTAAAAATGAGACTTTTAAGGCAATAGAGCGCGGAATTGAATTCTACAATATAAGATGACCCTTGGCTCATCACAATCTCCACCTCTAAAACAATCATTCGTCCTCGAACGGACATAGAAAAGTACCTGAACTGGTGAATAAGTGGGGATATCTACCCCGCACGTCCGCCTCAGGCTCCCAAGTAGCTACCTCAAAAGGCTGACCTCTTCACTACACTCGAATTGAAGGATAACTCTTCGACCTTAACTGATGAACTTTTCGGTCTAAAATGGCTACTGGCTCCTCCTCATAAATCAAGTCCTTATCCAACTGGACAAAGCTAAAATCTAACACGTGGTACGGGTCACCATGATACTTCTGGAGCATGGACACATGGAATACTAGATGAACTGCTGATAACCCCGGAGGCAACGCAAGTCTATAAGCCACCTCTCCCACTCTATCAAGAATCTCAAAAGGTCTGATATATCTAGGTATCAACTTGCCCTTCTTCCCAAATCCCATGACACCCTTCATAGGTGACACCCGAAGCAACACCCTCTCCCCGACCAAGAATGCCACATCACGAACTCTACGGTCGGCATAGCACTTTCTCCTGGACTGAGCTGTGCGAAGTCGATCCTGTATAATCTTGAACCTGTCCAAGGCCTACTGCACTAGATTTGTACCCAACAACCGAGCCTCCATCGGATCTAACCACCCAACTAGCGACCTACGTTGTCTACCATATAATGCCCCATAGGGAGCCATCTGAATGCTCGACTGGAAGTTGGTGTTGTAGGCGAACTCTGCAAGGGGCAAGAATTGATCCCATGATCCTCCAAAGTCTATAACGCAAGCGCGGAGCATATCCTCCAAGATCTGAATAGTACGCTCGAGCTGCCCATCCATCTAAGGATGAAATGTTGTGCTCAGCTCAACCGCATACCCAAATCATGGTGTACTACCCTCTAAAAGTGCGAGGTAAAATGCGTACCTCGATCTGAAATGATAGACACGGGCACACCGTGAAGACGGACGATCTCCCAAATATAAATCTTTGCCAGCCGCTCCGAAGAATAAGCAACTGCCACAAAAATGAAGTGTGCTGACTTAGTCAGCCTATCCACAATGACCCAAACAGCGTCGAACTTCCTCTAAGTCTGTGGGAGTCCAACAACAAAGTCCATAGTAATACGCTCCCGCTTCCACTCACGAATCTCCATCTGCTGAAGAAAATCACCGGGTCTCTGATGCTCATACTTCACCTGCTGACAATTCAAGCACCAAGCTACATAAGCCAATATATCCTTCTTCATCCTCCTCCACCAATAATGCTGTTGCAGGTCCTGGTACATCTTTGCAGCGCCCGGGTGAATAGATACTGAGAAATATGAGCCTGCTCAAGGATTAACTCACGAAGCCCATCAACATTAGGCACACACATGCGACCCTGCATCCTCAAAACTCCATCATCTCCAACGGTAACCTTCTTGGCACCGATGTGCCGAACTGTGTCCCTAAGGACCAACAAATGAGGGTCGTCATACTACCGATCTCTGATAAGTTCAAATAAGGAAGACCGAGCGATTGTGCAAGCTGGAACACGGCTGGGCTCTGAAATATCCAATCCCACAAACTGATTGGCCAATGTATGAACATTTGAAGCTAGCGGTCTCTCACCGACTGGAATAAATGCAAGGCTGCACATACTCACTGCCTTCCTACTCAATGCGTCGGCCACCACATTGGCCTTCCCCAGATGATACAATATGGTGATATCATAGTATTTCAATAGCTCCAACCATTTACTCTGCCTCAAATTGAGATCATTTTGCTTGAACAAATACTGAAGGCTACGATGATCTGTGAAAACCTCACACGATATGCCATAAAGATAGTGCCTCCAAATCTTCAGCGCATGAATAATGTCTGCCAACTCTAAATCATGGACAGGGTAGTTCTTCTCATGAACTTTTAACTGCCGAGTCACATATTCCATCACCCTGCCCTCCTGCATCAATACTGCTACGAGCCCAACACGAGAGGAACCATAATACACTGCGTAAGATCCTAAACCTGATGGTAACACCAACACCGGCGTTGTAGTCAAAGTTGTCTTGAGCTTCATAAAGCACACCTCACACTCGTCTGACCACCTAAACGGGGCACTCTTCTTGTCAACCTTGTCAACGGGGCTGCCATAGATGAAAACCCCTCCACAAAACGACGGTAATAACCCGCCAAACCCAAGAAGCTTCTGATCTCCGTGGCTGAAGTGGGTCTAGGCCAATTCTTGACTGCCTCAATCTTCTTAGGATCTACCTTAATACCCTCTGATGATGCAATGTGGCCCAAGAAAGAGATCAAATCCAACAAAAATCTGCACTTTGAAAATTTAGCATACAATTGACTGTTTCTCAAAGTCTGGAGCACTATCTTGAAGTGTTTCTCATGCTCCTCCCGACTGCGGGAGTATATCAAGATGTCATCAATAAGCGCGATCACGAAGGAATCCAAATAAGGCTTGAACACTCGGTTCATCAAGTCCATAAATGATGTTGGGGCATTGGTCCACCCTAAGGACATCACCATAAACTCATAGTTCCCATATCGCGTCTGAAAAGCTGTCTTAGGGACATCGGATTCCCTAATCCTCAACTGATGGTAGCTAGATCTCAAATCAATCTTCGAAAATACCTTGGCACCCTGAAGGTGATCAAGCAAATCATCAATCCTCGACAATAGATACTAGTTCTTGATGGTGACTTTATTCAACTATAGATAATCTATGCACTTCCTCACAGACCCATCCTCCTTCTTCACAAACAAAATTGGTGCACCCAAAAGAGAGACACTAGGTCTAATGAAGCCCTTATCGAGAAAATACTACAACTATTCCTTTAATTCTTTAAATATTGTTGGGGCCATCCGGTATGGCGGAATAGAAATGGGTTGAGTGCCAGGAGCCAAATAAATACAAAAGTCAATTTCCATATCAGGTGGCATCCACGGAAAATCTGCAAGAATACCTCTGGAAATTCACGAACGACATGCACAGAATCTATAGAAGGAACCTCAGCACTAGAATCACGAACATAAGCCAGATAGGCCAAACACCCCTTCTCGACCATACCCGAGCCTTCATATGAGATATAACCCTGCTGATAGAATGGCCATGAGTCCCTCTCCACTCTAATCGAGCCAACCCCAGCAAGGCTAAGGTCACTATCTTGGCGTGACTGTCCAAAATAGCGTGATAAGGTGACAGCCAATCCATACCCTATATAACATCAAAATCCAATATATCTAAGAGCAGAAAATCCACACTGGTCTCAAGACTCCCAATAGTGACCACACACGAACGATATACACAATCTACAACAATAGCATCCCTCATAGGTGTGGACACATATATAGAGGCACTCAAAGAATCACAGGGCACTACCAAATACGAAGCGAAATAAGATGACACATAGAAGTAAGTAGACCCCGGATCAAATAGAACTAAAGCATCTCTACTGCAAACTAAAAAAAAGTACCTACAATAACAGCATCAGATGACTCAGCCTCAGGTCTGGCTAGAAAGGCATAACACCGGGGCTGGGCCCCACCACTCTGAACCATATCCCTTGGACAGCCTCTAGTTGGCGGGCCTCCACCTCTAACGGCCTGACCTCCACCTCTAACAATCTGTCCTCTAACTTGGCTACCTGACCCCTGCCAGAGGAGGCAGTGCACCAACTGGTGCCAGAACCATGGCACGAGAACCTTATGCTGTGGTTGAACACCATATAATCTCGGGCAGGTCCTCCGAATATGCCCATAATCACCACACTTAAAACATCCATCCTGATATTTTGGCTGTGGAAACTGAGACTAACCCTGACGAGCTAGCTGACCACAATAATAACTCTGAAGCGGAGGTGCTCTGATAGGAGCTGGTGGTGCACTATAGGCTGGCTGCCCAGAAGGAGGCACATAAGAACCATGACTCCCTGGAGCACTGTGAGATGCTTAAAGCGCTGAATAAAATAGCCTAGGAGGATAGCCTCAACCAAAAGTACCCCTGCCTCTATATGAGGCGTCGCTGAACCCACCGGAATGACGAGGCCTATTATCTGACCCTTGACCTCCATGTCCAAGAACCATCTCGACTCGTCTGGCCACATTGGCCGCATCCTGGAAAGAAATCTCGCTCCCAGTCTCCTTAGCCATCTGTAATCTAATAGGCTGAGCAAGACTCTGAATGAACCTCCTCACCCTCTCTATATCTCTCTCTCTCTCCCTATCTCTCTCTCCCTCTCTCTCTCTCACCCTCTCTCTTTCTCTCTCTCTCTGTGGGAAGCAAAAGAATATCATGACGTGCCAAATACACAAAACGAGTCTCATACTGAGTAACAATCATGATGCCCAGTAAGAGCAGGCAACCTAGCTGGTCTGGTCAATAAATAATCTCTCCACCATTTCATGGCGGAACCAGTCATCTGAAAAGAAGCAAAGTCGACCCCATTGGTCTCCAATATACCCATGTTCCGAAGAACCTCATGACAACTATCAAAATACTCCTGGGGATCCTCTGAAGTAGCTCCACTGAAATGAACTGGAAAGAGCTTGGTAAACCTATACAATCTCAACAAATCCTCGGAAGACATAGTTGTCCCATCTTGGGTCGTACCGCAGCAACCGGCTGAACTACCCCGACTGGATGAGCTACTGGAGTCTGAAACTGGGGAGCCATCTTCTTTGAAGTGTGAGTAGCAGGAGTCAGGGCTCCTCCTCCGGCCTGAGATACGGCTGGTGCCATGGGGAATGCACTAGTCTGGGCCACACCCTCTATAAGGCCCACTAATCGGACCAAGGCATCCTGGAGCACTCAGGTGGCAATAAATCCCTCTGGGACCTGAGTTGGTCTGGCAGGAATAGTCTGAGCTAGAACCTCCTCATCGAAATCTACCTGAGGCTCCACAGTTGGGGCTGCTACTCGGTCTCTGGGGTTAAGCCCTGCCCCTGCATCGGCCTCTGGCTCGGCCTCGGCCTCCTGATCTCTATGGCTGAAGTGGATCTAGGCCAATTCTTGATTGCCTCAATTTTCTTAGGATCTACCTAAATACCCTCTGCTGATACAACGTGCCCCAAAAAAGCGATTGAATCCAACCAAAACTCACACTTTAAAAATTTCGCATACAACTGACGGCCTCTCAAAGTCTGTAGCACTACCCTGAAGTGATGCTCATGCTCCTCCCGACTGCGGGAGTATATCAAGATGTCATCAAAAAACACTATCACGAAGGAATCCAAATAAGGCTTGAAGAATCGGTTCATTAAGTCCATAAATGTTGTTGGGGCATTGGTCAACCCAAAGGACATCACCAGAAACTCATAGTGCCCATACCGCGTACGAAAAGTTATCTTAGGGACATCGGATGCCGTAATCCTAAACTGATGGTAGCCAGATCTCAAATCAATCTTCAGAAATACCTTGGCACCCTGCATCTGATCAAATAAATCATCAATCCTCGGCAATAGATACTTGTTCTTGATGGTGACTTTGTTCAACTGTCGATAATCTATACACATCCTCATAGACCCATCCTTCTTCTTCACGAACAAAACGGGTGCACCCCAAGGCGAGTCACTAGTTCTAATGAAGCCCTTATCAAGCAAATCCTACAATTGTTCCTTCAATTCTTTTAACTCTGGTGGGGCAAATCCTACAATTGTTCCTTCAATTCATATCCATTTTTAGTGATTAACAGTAAACAAACAAAAGCGGAATAAGTGTAATGATATTTAGATATCGAAGTGATAGACATACTACTTCTACCAAGAAATCTGGTGTCACAATTCACGAACGTTCTATGATTTTTCTACGATCAATTGTCTGGAAGAAATTATAATTGTTTTGGAAAGTAAAGGACAACAGTAAAGAAGATATGTAGAATGGGACGCCAGGGCCTGCGGACGCCATCAGGACTATCTTGGGTCTCCAAACTGTGAACCTGAGCCAAATCTCTCAGTCAGCCACTACCTGCTCCGAAATATGCACGGAAAGTGCAGAGTGCAGTATCAGTACAACGACCCTATGTACTGATAAGTGTTGAACCTAACCTCGACGAATGCCTGACGAGGCTACGGCAGTACACGCACAATATATATGCTACAGACTATAAATAATAAGGCAGAAAAGGAGAACATTATAATTTTAAAAAAGTAAATTTCAAGAATAAATACATAATTCCAATGTCTTATCAATATCCAGATATAACCAATCCTTAGGCGAAATGTAAAACTACTGAATAACTTACACATTCAGATAAAAATACATAAACACATAAATTGATGCGACGCGCATCCCGATCCCACCAGACAACACAAATCCCCCCTTATTCCTCCGTAACAAATACAATAAAAGTAAATAATATATATATATATATATATATATATATATATATATATATATATGTTGCAGCGCGCAACCCGATCCCACCATATATCAATATCAACATAATAGTTCACCCTTATTACTCTGTATCAATCCATCCGTATTCCTATTGTTGCGGCGTGTAACCCGATCCCACCGAATAATCATACTCACCCTTATTCCTCCTCATCAATCCTCCCTTATTCCTCCTGTTGCGGCGTGCAACCCGATCCCACCATATCACAGTAAATTACTCGTAGTTTACAAAAGTTTCATAAAATTCACACAAGGCCTTTACCAACACTTAAAATTTAGATCAAGGCAATTGGGATCCGTATAATCAATAAAACTATATAAAATTTAATACTACTCAGCGAGACCGAACCAGGATATCACAGAAAATTCCAACAAGAACAACTTAAACAAAGAAAGGGAAAGCAATAATCCTATAGGGTAACAAATATATTCAACAAGGGAGCACATTATCTAACAGGTAACAATTAGGCATGGGATTACAATTAAACATGTAACAAGTAAAGCAGTAAGGAAAACAATATAAGGAGAACGGAAGAAAACAAGTAAAACATGTTAGGTACTCGTCACCTCACGTATATGCCGCTCACATGATTTATCACATAACAAGTAAAGCAAAGGTTCCTAAACGCTCATGTCAAGGTTAGACGCAACACTTACCTCGCTCCAAATATCACTCAAAGTACAATCACAGCCTTGCCTTTCATATTAGCCTCCAAGCCAAAAATATCTAGCAATTTACCAACCACACGATTCAAAATAAGCCTTAGGAATCACCCACGATAACAAAAGGTTCAATTTAGGTCATTTTTAAAAAAGTCAACAAAAGTCAACACCCAGGCTTGGTTCAAAACCGAAATTCGGACCAAAACTCGATTACCCATTCACCCCTGAGCTCGGATATATAATTGATTTTGGAATTCGGCCTAAATTTGAGGTCTAAATCCCCAAATTTTGAAATACCTAGTTTCTACCCAAAAATCCACAATTCCACCATGAAAACCTTAGATTTTAGGTTAAAATCTTGTAAAATGAAGTGAAAGATTGAAAGAAACGAGTTAAGAATCACTTACCTATGATTTGGGGAAGAATTTGCCTTTGAAAATTCGCCTAGAGGGTTTCTTGTGTTTGGAAATGTTAAAAAATGAGAAAAATCTCTTCTATGTCAAGACCAATCAGCTACAGATGTTGCATATGCAAATGCGAACTCCTCGCATTTTCTGCAGCTTTGGCAAATGCGAACTTTTTATCGCAAATGCGAACAGAAACTTTCCGCAATTGCGGCTCTACCTCGCAAATGCGAGACTACCTTGTCCCGGCCCATGCTCGCAAATGCGAAGCTTTTTCGCAAATGCGTGGCTCGCATTTGCAAGCATGACCTTGCAAATGCGAGATCTGCAGACCTGAACACACACCAACTATGTTTTCATGGTTCTTTTCACTTCGTGGCCTATCATAAACTCATCTGAACCCTTGAGGATCCAAAACAAACATGCACACAAGTCTAAAAATATCATATGAACTTGTTTGTGTGATCAAATCGCCAAAATAATACCTAAAACTACGGATTTAGCACCAAAACACATGAAATTCTCAAGAACACTTTAAAATTCCTATTTTCTCAATCGGACGTCCGAATCACGTCAAATCAGTTCTGTTTCTCATCAAATTTCACATTTAAGTTATAAATATCATAATGGACCTGTACTGGACTTCGGAACTAAAATATGGACCCGATACCAACAAGATCAAACATTAACCAATTTCTTAAAACCATTATAATTCCAGTCTTTCAATTTTAATCAAAAATTCATATCTCGATTTAGGGACCTCGGAATTCAATTTTGGGCCTATGTCCAGGTCTCATATTTTACTATGGACCCACCGTGACCGCTAAAATACGGGCCCCGGTCTGTTTACTCAAAACATTGACCGAAGTCAACTAAAATCAACTTTTTAGGCCGTAAATTATTATTTCCTTAATTTTTAATATACAAGATTTCCGGTAATCACACCCGGACTGCGCACGCAAATCGAGAAGGATAAAAATAAGATTTCTAAGACTATGAAGCGCATAATTTAATTCGAAAACATAAGATGACCCTTTGGGTCATCACATTTTTGCAAACTTAAAGGTGTGTTTGGTACGAAGGAAAATATTTTTCATGGAAAACGTTCTCTTAGAAAATATTTTCATTGGAATGAATGATTGTGGTTTTACAACTTATTTTTCCTTGTTGGTTGGTGAGTGCAAACTTTTTTTCGAAAAATATTTTCCAGTGTTTGGTTAGAGAGTAGAAAATACTTTTTAGGAAAATAATTAACTACTCTCTTCACCCCTCCCTCCCTTCCCCAAAGTCCCCACGTATCATAT
>ML257299.1:45761-58782 GCA_005239495.1 Nicotiana undulata
CCCCCGCTCCCCAAATACCCAATATTTTTAGGACTGTTCTTAAATTTTTTAATTATTCTTCTAAAAATTCACACAAACCCGAAGGAACTAATGTGATGCTTTAATTTTTTACGCAAAAATAATATTAAACTTTTTGCTCCATAACTAAAAAGAAATACTCTTTTTCAGTTGAAAAAGGAAGTACTCTTTCAACAACATGAAAATAAAGTACTCATTTTATTGAAATAAAAAAAAATCTTTTTCTACATCATGAAAAGAAAATACTTTTTTTGTTGAAATGAAAAAAAAATAGTTTTTCTACATGAAAAGAAAGTTTTTTTTTTTTGGTTAATATGAAAAAATACTTTTTTATATCATAAAAAATTACTCATTTGTTGAAATAAAAAAAAATCTATCTATAATATGAAAAGAAAACAACATTAATAATATTTTTATTTAGGATTAGGTAGGGTGGAAGGGGTGGGTTGGGTAGGTGGGGTTGGGATTGGAGCTGGGTTGAGATTGGGTGTGGGGAGAGTTAGTGGGGATATGGTGGAGAAGGTCGAGAAGGAGTTCATGATTTCCCTTCTCTTGATAGATTATTAGGTTTCAAGTGTGACTGATTTGTGATGGATTATTAGGTTTCACAATTTCAAACGTCACAAATTCATGTGACGAATAAATAATCGAGCCACAAAATTATTGACTAATTTGTGAAGAAAGGTCCATCACAAATAGAGATAAAATATATTTTTTAATCCGTCACAAATGTTTTCTGTATTAAAGATTAAATTCGTCAAAAACAATAATAGACTAGGGGCGGATCATAGTATCTCAAATTTTACGACAGATACAATCCATCACATTAATCCTTCAAAAGATTAATTTCTTTGCTTATCTAAAAATTCAATAAACATATACTAATAATTAATTATATTTCAATAATTCACTGAATTAATAAATAATCTATTATTAACTATTTATACATAAATGATAATTAGCTAAGTAAACTTATTTAAAGCATGCACTCTCACCCCTTTATTCTAACCACGTCAGCCTACATGTTTCATCCATCAAGCATTTTATTTCTTTTAGTTAAAATTTGTGATGTAGTTAATTTTATATAGAGAGATAGCAGGAATAAAATGAAGTATGGAAAAATGTCTGCTTGACCAAGTCTTAGCCGACTTCTATTTAGAAAAATTATGTGGTTGTCCTCCAATGAAACTGGTTTTAGCTGAATGTCTATGTAAATAAAGTTTTTAATAAATAGACTCCTCATCTTTTCCTTGTGTGCGAAATGATATATTTGCCCCTTTAGCTCCTTATTTTCCATCTCTTCTTCTTCGCTAAGAACACCATAATTCTCTAATTTTGGAGCGAAAAATTTAAAGTTAATGGTTAATTATGGCATAAAATCATTTGAGTATTGATTATTTATACTTAAACTTTTAGTTTAAGTACTAATTTAGTGATTTGCTTTAAAAATATAAAAACTCCATTGTTGGTCCTTTGAAAGTATTTAAGAAGACAAAGTGATCAGTCTTCTTGATTTGGTGTTATTTGACTAATTTTGTGAGTGGTGATCGTTTATGCTAGTATTTGAAGGCTTTGTTTTAAATTTGAGATCATTTCGAGCATATTTTGGATGGTTGCACATAAAAATTATGTCTATCGAATAAACTTTGTTGAATAATTTAATAGATAGGTCGACTGGAGACAACATAAAGTTACGCCGATCTGGTAGAGTTTGGTGGACGCACAATCACAAAACCATGCCAATCGGATAGAGCTTGTGAACAATTTACAATATAGGTAAATTTTTTGTATAAACTCAACTGATCCGGTAGAGAAATTCCTAAAGAGCTTCGCGGGTCTAGAGATTATTTTTTAAATACATTCAAAAAGGGATACAATATTTAAAGACCAACCCCTTGGCCATCCCTTACAATCACTCCTGCTATTTGCACATTTCTGAAAAGATAAATCTGCTACTTCCTTGCAAAGGGATAATCTAATTTGCAAAGACCATGTTCATTACACATAAAGGCATAAAAGACAACAATAGAAAGTTACATAAAGATAGAGCACAGTTATTACATGTCAACCAATAATTACATCTACTTTTGAAGAATCAGAATGATTCTCAAGCAAAACCACAGACTCAGTTGAACCTAGTGAAGAACTCATATTGAATTCCAACGGAGATGGTTGCAGTGATTCAGAAGGCCTAGGAGGCGTTTGCAAAGCCTGTAATTCACCTTCAAGCATTTCAACTACTTTAGTCATTGAGGGACGATCGAGTGGATTCATTTGTATGCACCACAAGGCAACTAAAGTTAGCTTCTTTATAATCTTCTTTTCATCATCATGCGTCTCGTCTAGTACTTCAATTTCCTTTTCTTTGTCGAATTGATCATAGATCCAATGTGGGAAATACTGGCTTGACATATCCTCTCTTGCTGCCGAGTTTCCTTTCATACCTGCCATCTCAATTAGTAGCATTCCAAAGCTATAAACATCTGCCTTATAAGATATGGGACCAATGCTTCTGTTGATGAGTTCTGGAGCTACATATCCGATTGTTCCCCTTGCTGCTGTTAGAGTAACGATGCTGTTATCAGTTGGATATAATTTGGCCAGACCAAAGTCAGAAATTTTTGGAACGAAATTCTCATCCAAAAGTATGTTGTGCGGCTTGATGTCAAAATGTAGAATTTGTATGTCACAACCTCGATGCAAATATTCAATACCTCGAGCAACTCCAAGAGCAATTTCAGACTTTCTTTGCCAGCTAAGTAGAGTTCCTCCTTCCCGGGGTGTGATGTACTTGTCAAGTGATCCATTTGGCATGAAGTCATATACGAGGGCACGTTTAGATCTCTCAGCACAATAGCCAATAAGTTGTACCACGTTAACATGATGAATCCTTCCGATTGTGGCAACCTCGTTGATGAAGTCTTGCCCATCAGCTTTGTGCTCGCTCAAGATCTTCACTGCAACATCAGGACCACTTCGGAGCTTGCCTTTATATACTGAACCATAACCTCCTTGGCCTAATTTCTCTTTGAAATTCCTAGTCATCTTCCTTAGGTTGGAATAGGGGTATCGAATGGGCATGAAATTGTTTCTACTATGCAGGAAGCTTTCAATTGCATCAAAGATCGACATATGCCTTCTTCGTAATTCAATCATTAGAAGCACAAATATGCATGGGAATAGTACGATTCTTGCCACAATGCTAAACCCTGTGTGCAACCAACGTAAAGTAATTAAGACTTTTGTGTTGTAGTGTTTGACTGCTCACAATGTTTAGATAAGAAAGTAGACTTTTGAATTTGTGATATAAAACGAACCGTAGACATTGTCGCTATAAAAAAAAATAATTAATGATAAAATGAGAAGTTTAATGTTAAATTGTCTTTAAATAAGAAAATAGCATTCTTATTGGGACAGACTAAAAAGGCAAGTAGGCAACATATGGGCTTACCAAATATGGGAAGTATCCATGGAATGAAGCCTGCACGAACACCAACAATTAATAAAACAGTTAATCTCACTTGCAACTAATTACAGTTTATATAATCCTAGCATGTATACAACCAGAATTGATATTAGACTGAGTGCTTACTTTCAAGAACGCGGAGAACATGCCTTTGAGTAACTTGATTGTGTTTGTTCAAAGAGCATATCCAAGAACCCCCAAAAACAAAATAGAGAGAGAGGGTGAGAAAATGAATGAGAGAGAGATTTACAGATTACATAGAAAAATGCTAAAAGTGTGTTAAAGTTATGGCAAGACGTCGAGGATATCCTTACCACATAAGGTTTTGAAGAATCTAAAATTGTAAACCTTGCAGGTGTAATCCACACAGCGAACATCCCTTGAATTTTCACCTTCGCAACCATAACCACGGCCGCACTTGTTACAGTAAATGTCACGAAACCATGAAAGTTCAAACCCATATGCCAAAGCATTATGCAGCTCTAAGATTGAAATATAAACATTTGCATCATCAATAGTCCATGAAGTCATTGACATGAGGTTTACAGTACACCCCACTCTCAAATTAGATGGTGATAGTTTTCCCTTAGCTGCATATGTGTGTCCCTTGGAAGAAAAACTGAAAGCATCACTCCTGTTGAGACAATTAGTGATTTCCACAAAGGCGGGAGAATTCATGGCAAATGGACAGCTGAAAATAGTGATTGGCACAGCTAAAGGTGCATAAGAACCAGGTTTGGTAAAACCAAATGGAAAAGGGAGAGTGAAAAATGTAATCGAATGCTGAGGAAGAGAGCAAAGAACTTGTTCTCTTATACCAGGATCTACAAAGCGGATAGTGGAGTTATCATAATTGATGGCTTGCACATAGTAGTTCAGGAACCCATTCCAACTTTTCATAGAAATCGTGAATATGGGGCGATTCCTTTCACAGCTCAATTCATACTTTTCGTCGCCACAATGCTTTGGATCATTTTTCAATCGAAAGGGGTAGCTGATGTTCTTAATATGCCCACAACTAGAAGGTTCACACTGCTGATTCTGTTCGGCAAATGGGGTGTCAGAGAGCTGCAAGAAGATGAGAATCGTAAGAACTGAAAGAAACTTGGTTCCTCCAGACATGTTTTTTTGTGTGTTTGTTTTTGGGTATTTCCCTTTTCGGCAAGTAGTAGTCAAGAAGATCAACTTTTCATCCCTCTCCTTTTCTTGGACCACAGAAAACCAATTATGCTGTTGCAAAAGAAAGTAAAACGAAGTCATTAAATCTTGAACGAAAAGTCCCAAGTCTTCACAAAGAAAAGAGAAGTCAGGTATGTTCTCATTCTAATAAGTCAAATAATGATGCAAGACTTATCTTAATACTGTAGACTCTAGAAAATTAAGTCAATAATAAAACAAAAGTCCAAGTCTTCACAAAGAAAGAGAGTCAGTAAGAAAGATCAAGCAATAACATTAATCAGCCCATAGTCAACTAAAGAAAGAGACACCAATATTGACTTTTAGTCCAACAAGCAAAGTCATCTATTCTACATAAGGATCCAAGTCTTGTAGTAACATATATCTTTGTATTCCAGTCATCCATGGATGGAGATAAATTTTTATTTTTTAGTACTGCATACAGATTAATGCTTGCCTTAGGGTACGCTGTCTACATCACATCCCTTGGGGTGCGGCTCTCCCCCGGACCTTGCATGAAAGCAGGATACCTTGTGCACCGGGCTGCCCTTTAAACAGATTAATGCAAGACTTGTCGAAGTTCTGTATTTGCCACTGGCGCAACTGCAAGCTTCATTTTTAAGGTCTTCCAGTTGAGATGACCATCTTTTTCCTCTTGCACTTACTTCTCATCAACATAGTATTCTTTGCTATGGCCGGTAAAGGAGCATATGATTGCAAAGAGTCCAGGTGTGGAAGTGATGGCCCTAGCCTTCATTTTCCCTTCAGGCTTCAACATCAGCCCGAATATTGTGGCTATCCTGGCTTCGAGTTATTTTGTGACAGCAAAAACAAAACTACACTCACCCTTTCCAATTCAGTTAGACTACCTGTTGAGGAAATTGATTATATGTCTCAGCAGATTCGCCTTTATGATCCTGAACGTTGTCTTATTCTTAAGCTAGTCCACCTTAATTTATCAACAACTCCTTTCTTTTTCACTGTTGAACCCGATCTTAGGTTAGCTGACTATTCAGTTTTCAAATGTTCTGGTATCACAGCAGATTATCTGAACCAACAACCTTGTGCCTCTGACAAAGCAATATTTGCTATTGAATCCTCACGCTCTTTGGATGATCTCCCCCCTGCAACTTGCAAAAAGATTCTCGAAATTCCATCAGTTTCCTACGATATAGTTTACAACGACCTTCAACTCCGTTGGTCAAATCCGGAGTGTAGATACTGTGAAGGTCTTGGTAAGGATTGTGGCTTCAATAACTATACCAAGCAACTGAGAACTCAGTGCCTCGACCGACCATACACTACAAAAGGTATTAACTCATTTCAAAGCTGTATTTTTATTGCATAATAAATTAATACAATTACAAAAGGTATTAACTCATTCCCTGCTTACTTTCTGTTCCGGTCTATCTTCTCCTGCCAATAAGAAACTGCAAATAGGCTTACATGATACTATTAAGATTAATGAAATGTATTTTGAACAGAACAGCAAGATATACCGGATAGACAGCACTGGAAAACTACAAGTCAGCTTGAAACAGGATTCACTTACATGACTTTAAATAACAAACAACAGACAGGAAATAGAAGAGAACATGAACCCATTTAGACTAGCCTAAGCCAAGTCCCCAAATCCAATTAAATATTTGAAATCAAAATCACAACAAGCTTGATTGGAGTGCAGTAACTCCGATTCCTGAATATGAAGGTCACAGTTTTAAAATCCAGCCTAATACATGTTCAACGTCAAACCAAACTATCTTTGTGTAAGCACAAGAAAACAATATTTTGGATCAATGTTTACTATCTTGACAAAACTATTATGTACTTCTCTTTGATATAACAAATTTTTTAATTTGATTCTGACAGCTGGTACATTAAAGAAACCACTGATTGCAGGTGTGTACTCTATGCATTTTCGTATAATTTCTTTCTCCTTTACACATTTTTAGTTGCCTTCTGTATGATGTGTGAGATGAAATGTTCCAGGTGGAGTTCTAGGTCTTATTCTTTTGGGAATTATTATGTTGGCACTCTATGAGTTTTATAGCTCAAGCAAAATCGAAAGAGAGAATCAAGCGAGAGTTGAAAAGTTTCTGGAAGACTACAGAGCTCTCAGGCCTACTAGATATACTTACGCAGATCTTAAGAAGGTAACGAATCTGTTTCAGGAAAGATTGGGAGAGGGAGCTTACGGGGTTGTTTATAAAGGAACACTTTCTAATGAAATTCATGTTGCTGTCAAAGTGCTAAATGACTCCATAGGAAATGGGGAAGAATTTATTAATGAAGTTGCAGCAATGGGAAAAATCCACCACTTCAATGTGGTTCGCCTAGTTGGCTATTGCGCTGATGGATTCAGACACGCTCTTGTGTATGAATATTTGCCAAATCAGACGCTTGACAAACTCATTTTTCCAGCAAGTTCCAAAGATCGCATTATCCTTAATTGGAAGAAGCTTCAAGATATTGCTATGGATATAGGGAAAGGACTGGAGTATCTTCATCAAGGATGTGACCAACAAATCCTTCATTTCGATATCAAACCCCAAAATATTCTGTTAGACCATAACTTGAACCCAAAGATCTCTGATTTTGGTCTTGCCAAGTTATGCTCTAAAGAGAAAAGTGTTGTCACCATGACTGAAGCTAGAGGAACCATGGGTTATATTGCACCAGAAGTATTATCCAGCAATTTTGGAAAAGCATCTCATAAATCTGATGTCTACAGTTTTGGAATGATGCTACTTGAAATGGTTGGAGGGAGGAAGAATTTTGACGCAAAAGCCAATACTAGCCAAATGAACTTTCCTGAGTGGATTCATCAACAGCTGAATCAAGGAGAGGAGTTAAATATCAGGATCGAGGAAGATGATGATATCATAATTGTAAGGAAATTGGCTATCATAGGACTTTGGTGCATCCAATGGAATGCAACAGATCGACCTTCCATCAAAGTTGTTACTCAAATGCTAGAAGGAGATGGGAGCAATCTAACTGTTCCTCCTCCTTTTACAGCAAGATACACCAACCACCTAGGAGCTGGAGTGATTGCATGCCCTTCTAGCAAAGAGTTGATCGTAATATCAGAACTAGAATGAACGGAAGCTGCATCTATACTTCTGCTATCAGATTCAGTACAAGTGCAGGCTTGAATTTCAGTAATTTAACTAGATATCTGTTGAGTTATTTAGCTGCTACGACACAACTCTTTTACATGTGCAAGATATTTATTGTGACTGTCTGTAGTTTATTTTTCCCTCTAAGGTATAAGTATTCCAATAAACGATTCTCAGCTCAATACTCTCACAAAAGTTATTACAGATGAAATACTTAATAGGTCAACTGCTTTAGTAAAATACTTTTTACATGAAAGCAAACACAAAATAACACAATGGCGTTGATAGCTAGGCTGCATTAGAAAAATAATCCCAGTATAAAATCTCATATAAACTAATACAATGTTTGTTAGCCATATAAGAAAATATAATCTCTGCATAACTAATGCAACACTAAGAATATAATTAGCTGAAAGCTTACCACATTCGGTCATAAAACACCCACCAATACTTTGCAAGAGGAGTATGTGCAGAAAGTATCAGAAACAATTCATAGATTTCAAGGAAATAGAGGAACCTGAATTGGCACGACCGGTGTGTAGCCTAATCAATCATTTGCTTTGATAGGGGTCCGATTCCTGAAAGAGTCAATTCCTATACAGAGCTAACAGCCTATAAATCAGAAACTAAGATAATATATATAGAAAAAAATGTCATAGGCGAAAACATAGAAAAGCACGCGAGTTTATTGGGGCTTGAAGTTACAAAGCACTCATGCTTTAAAATACGCAGATGAATAAAATCAAACAATGCCAACAAGCCTTCAAGATAACATTTTCCTTCAACCCTCAACTGCCCCACGTGCCAAGCATGCTTATGCCAACTGCCTGCCTTGGTGCCCAATTGCCCATTTTTGGCGCCAAGAAACAGGACCCTGACACTCATGACCTTTATCTATGAATTGGTTTCCAGATTTCATAAGCATACCTGTTTTGATTATTCTGCAGAAGGGAAATACAAGGCCAAACACACTGTTGATTTCCCGTCTTTAATCTAAAATAGATGAGCTCTTACCTCAAGCAGTTACCATTGTGTCTGCAGTGCATGCAGTGGAGCTTTAAACGAATAGCAAGGCCGTGCTTCAGAGTACTACTCGTCTTCTTTTGCTGCCCTTCTTTTTTCATTGTTTTCTTTTGCTGTTTCTCTATTAGCACATACACATCCATCATTTGCATGAGCAAGCCTCTCAAGGTCAAACCTTTGCCTAGTGTTCTACAAAAATATTAGCTGGTTACTGGTTTGCCGTTTGCACGAGCTAGCTTCTCAAGTTGATGTCCTATTCTGTGAGGGTTCTACAATGATAATTCGACTAATATTAGGAGTGAATATAGGATATCTCTTCTCTCTGTTTTTGACAGGTGAACATACCCTTCTTTTCTCCAAGCAAGTTTGGCTGCTAGCTGCCTTGTAACAGTTTGTTGTCATTGCACAAACACATTCTCCACATATTTTTTTTCTATTCTATACTGTAATGAACTCAAACGATTTTTCACTGTCTTTTGTCTTTTCTTTTTTATTTTCACTCGATGTCTAGTACCTGCATTGGGGCCTGACTAAATCTGAATTAGGCTTTTTCACTTTTAGCTCGTGCCTGAAATTATTTATATTTGATAGCCCAAAAAGTGTATAAAATTTATATAATTTTGGTATATAACATACAGAATGTATATATATATATATATACAAAACTATGCAAGAAATTGGCTATCATAGGACTTTGGTGCATACAATGGAATGCAACGGATCGACCTTCCATCAAAATTGTTACGCAAGTGCTAGAAGGAGATGGGAGCAATCTAACTATTCCTCCTCCTTTTACAGCAAGATACACCACCCACGTAGGAGCTGGAGTGATTGCATGCCCTTCTAGCGAAGAGTTGGCAATGATATCAGAACTAGAATGAATGGAAGCTGCATCTAAAGTTCTGATGTCAGATTAAGTACATGCAACAACATATTTATTGAGACTGTGTATAGTTTGTTTTTTCCTGTAAAGCTAAGAGTTGAGTGTAATATTGCAACTAGAATGAATGGAGGCCTTAATTACAGATCAACTCTTGCATCTAAAGTTCTTATGTTAGATTCACTACAAGTGGAAGCCTGAATTTTGTATAAAGTATTTCAGTATTTTCATTAGATATATGTTTAAGTCATTTAGATGCGACTGCTCAACTCTTTTACATGTGCTAAATATTTATTGTGACTGTATCTATTTTATTTTCTCTGTAAAGTATAAGTATTCTAATAGATGATTCTCAACTCAACACTCTCTCTAAATCTTACGATGTTTGATTAGCTACATAAGAAAGTATAGTCTCCCCATAACTAATGCAACACTAAGAATATTTGCAAACACCCACTAATAATTTGCAAAAGGAGTACAATTTCTCTACAATGGCACATAGCAGGACACAGACACAATGAGAAATCAGATACAATTCATAGATTTCAAAGAAATATAGGAACCTGAATTGGCACGACCAGTGTGTGAGCCTAATCAATAATTGCTTTGAACAACTAAAATGTTCTGCTACGTGGTAGGAGTCTAATTCTTGAAAGAGTCAATTTCCGTACGGGGCTAACAGCCTGTACGTCAATTCCACCAATTGAGCTATTTGTAAACAGAGGCATATATTTTCTTGGCCAGCATACTGTAAGAAATCAGAAACTAAAATAACATATATCGAAAGAAATGTCAAAGCGAAAACATAGAAAAGCACCCAAGTTTATTGGGGCTTGAAGCATAAAGGACTCATGATCAAAGGCGAACACACTGTTGATTTCCCAGTGAATTCTCGTCTTTGATCTAAACTAGATGAGCTCTTACCTAAAGCAGTTACCGTTATGTTTGTACTGCATGCTGTGGAGCTTTAGACGAACAACAACACTAAGGGTGGCAGGGGGCCGGGCCCGCGGGCTAAACGAGCCGGCCCGTGGGGGCCGGGCTTGGGGGCTTTAGGCCGGGGGCGGTCACTTTGGGGCCGTTTAGCCCGGGCCCGGCAGGCGGGCCCAACGGTCAAAATTCAAATCTTTATTTTTTTTATAAAAAAAAATGGCCAACAACCAGATTTTTAAAATCTAGCCGTTTGAGCCTCAAAAGAGCCATTTGGCATGTTTAAAAAATAGCCAAATGACCCCCAAACTTTTTATAATTACATTTTTTCCCTTTTCTCAACTATAAATACCCCTCATTCTTTCATTTTTACTCACAAAATCATCAATCTCTCTCTAATTTTCTTCTATTATTGCTTACTTTATTATTGCAAATTGTGAAAAATTGTGAAGTTGGTGAATTGAAGTATTCAAATCCTTCAAGTCTTCAACATTATACAATTTTCAAGAAGTTGTTCGTCAATTCGGTAAACTCGTTCCAACTCTTAAGTTTTAATATTATAGTTTTGTTTGTTTAATTTATTTTCCTTATAATTAATATGGACTTTTCTTTGAAAAACATGTTTGGTCGTAAGGGTAAGGGTAAATCTAAAATTGGTGAATCTAGTAGGCAAGCTACTACTCCTCCCCCGGCTCCCCCACGTAGATCTATTACCCGTCCTCCCCCACCTATTATTCTTGATAGTGATAACCCTTGTTTTCAATTTACTGATAGTCAGTTTATACATGATCTTACACCAGCTTCACAATTAAATGATGAATATATGAATACTCTTTATGGTAATACAACTATCGATGAAAATTATGAGGAAAATGATGATTTAGATGAAACTCAACCCGATTTAGATGATACACCTACTAGTCCTTTTGTTAACCAAACTGATAATAATCCAAATGATGCCCCGGTTGACCCTCCTGTAGTAACCCCTACTTTTAATAGAGAACGTGCTAAACGGAGCGAAACATCTCTTGTTTGGCATTTTTTTACTCAATTAAGAGATCAAAATAAGGCTAAGTGTAAAACTTGTGGGAAGTTGATGGCTCATAAATTTAATGACCACCGTGGCGGTACGGGTAATTTGAGTAGACACATACTGAAACACCCTGAATCTAAAATTAAATTTCAACAAATGAAAGCTCAACAAGAGGGAACAAGTGTAGGTAATCAGGTTAACCCTAGTACCGGGTCAAATCTAGTTCAACCGGGAATTAACATTGTTACCGGTGGTATTTTATATTACGATCCAAATAAAGATCGTGAAGAATTGGCAAAAATGGTTACTGTTATGTGCTTACCATATAGTTTTCCCTCTAACCCTCACTTTGTCCATTATATTAGAAGAATTTTTAATCCTACTTATAAAGGATGGCCTCGCACAACCGTAAAGTCTGATATTTATAAATATAAACATGAATAAGAATAATATTTGTGCTATTTATTTACTCATATTAGTAATCGCATTTCTATTACTACTGATATTGGTAAGAGTGGTAATGACTGTGATTATTTAACTGTTACCACTCACTGGGTTGATGATGAATGGATAATGCAAAAGCGCATTATTGCTTATAGAATAATTACTTCTAGTCACACAGGTAAGTTTATTGCTAAGACAGTTCATGATATTTGTAGATATTTTTGCATTCAAGATAAAATAATGGCAGTTTCAATGGATAATTCTTTTAATAACACTAATGCTATAGGCTATCTTACAACTACACTAAGTCCTGCATTTAGTAATATTTTCCATGTTAGATGTATTTGTCACATTTACCATTTAATTGTCGGTGATGGTTTGAAAACTTTAAATGATGAAATTGCAAAGGTTAAATTCACTTTTCATTGAATTTTTTATGCAAACCGTAGAAGTAGAGTTAGAGAATATTATAAAAAATGTGATGAATTTGGCCTTAGAGAAAGAAAGGTTCCTAAACCTTGCCCCACTAGGTGGAATTACTTGTATGAAAGTTTAGTTGTTGCATATGAGTATAGAAACCCAATAATGGCAATATATAATGCTCGTGTTAGTGATGATGATGATGATGATGGTCACCTTACAAATCAAGATTGGGCTAATGTTAAAATTCTTCTAGATTTTTTAGAACATTTTCATGTTGCTACAAATGACTTATCTGGGCAATATTATGCTACTATTTCTAACTGTTTAGTTTATATTTCAGCACTTGCAGAATTATTTACTCAATTTTCAGAAGGTGAGGTAGTTTACCAATATGCTATTGATGATATGAAAGAAAAGTTTAAAAAATATTTTTTCCATATCCCTTCACTTTATGGTATTGCAGCCATGTTAAATCCTACCATGAAATTAGGAGGTCCTCACTATTGGTA
>ML257303.1:0-23454 GCA_005239495.1 Nicotiana undulata
TTGAAGAAAAACATATTCACCCGGTTCGGGATCCCAAGAGCCATCATTAGTGACGGAGGCACGTACTTCTGCAATCGTGTCTTCGAGAAGTTACTAGCCAAATATGATGTGCGCCACAAGGTGGAAACCCCTTATCACCCGCAAACAAGTGGGAAGGTTGAAGTCTCAAACCGTGAGATAAACAGTGTGCTGACCAAAACAGTAAATTCCACAAGAGTTGATTGGGTGAAGAAACTTGATGATGCACTCTGGGCCTATAGGACCACATTTAAAACACCAATAGGTATGTCTCCATACAAATTGGTATTTGGTAAGGCTTGTCACCTGCCTGTAGAGTTAGAACATCGAGCCTGTTGATACCAAATATTTCCCCAAATTATTTTCAAACTTGCATATATACCTCAAAATCACTTTTCATAATAATTGGCATTTTTCCATAATTTTACCAATTTATCTTCCTATTAATTTAGTATTTTATATTCAATTATTCATAAATCGCATTACAAATAATCTCAAATTATTTCTTAGCTCAATATACCATTCTAGTCCTGTCGAGATTTAATTCTTTTATAAATTAGCCAATGTTGTCATTATTTAATTATAATTACAATAATTTTACAATTATAGCCTAATCGTATATTTTATACCATTTTAATCACTGATTAGTCGTTTTATATTTTTATATTAGCTAATTACCTTAACTATATTTATTTAACCTCAATTTCATTTTTATACAATTATTAGCTACTTTATTAATTATTTATCTACTTTTAATTGGGTATTTAACGTTTTAGCCATTTATTTAAATCCTAGCCATTTTTATAAACCCAACCCACCTGACCCTTTAACCCATTTTCTACCCAGCCCAAAACTCATTCCATACCAGGCCCAACCCCAAGCCAATCTGAGCCGTTGATCAAATTAGATCAACGACCCAGATATTTGTTACCATAATTAAACCCAATTATCCCCCCCCCCCTCCGACCCCTCATTTTTCATCTCTCATTCTCTCTCTATTCTTCTCTGGTTCTCTCTAGAACCTTCCCCTTGCTTCCCTCTTCCGATGAAGTTTGTTCATCTTCTCCGGCTATTTCCCTCGCCGGAAACTATGGCTTCCCATCATCTCCTAGTTATTTGTTCGCCTTACACTGGTCTGATGGCACCCTAAGGCCCTCAGGCAAACCTGGAACAGTTCATTCACCTCTCATGGTCCCTCATGCCATTTTTCGGCCACCTTCGGCCGTCTGAGTAAGAGCTACTACTTTCCCGGCTAACGCCGACGACATCTTTAAGGTTTTTGTTTCTCTAGGTTCCATGAAACCCTAACTCCTGATATCTTTCCGATCTTCTAGATCTCATGAAGCTTTTTACATGTTTTTCTTTGAAGAACCTTCTTATTTTAAACGATCTTTCATCTTCAAACTAGGGTTTCATAACCCTTTCTTTTAAATGGTTTTCATACGATTTTTCAGTATTCTCTTAAGATTTCCATTGTGTTTAATGTTTTTATTGAAGTCTCTCTCTTTATCTGAGTTGTGAAAACCCTATTCTTTCACCTTGGGTCTCTGAATACATGTTTGCATATGTGCTTTATGATTCACTGAAGTCTTTACCTTGTGATGTTCGTATATGTTTCTGACTTCCTTACTCTCCCTATGTGCCTCCATGTTTACCCTATAATACACATTAATCCTTAACTTGTATGATTTACTCTACTGAGATTGCTAGGGTTTCAGGGTTCTTGAACATTGTCTATTTAATTCGTGTTATCTTTCCTTAGCTGATACTGGCCTTATTTGAATCCTTGATTCCCTCAGATTAGTATCCTTCCCAATCCCTTAAGGTGATACACTACTGATTCTAAACCATGAGTTATTGACTTGCCTTATTTGATTAATTCTACTGTTTAATCGATTTTAACTAGGATTTTCTGAACCTAGACCAATTGTTCATTCTGTATACTGAGATTATTTTCTTGTGTGGTATTCCAATCATATGAGATACTTTCCTTAGTTAAGAATGACTCCTTGCGATTTTAGTCCCATCCGTGATTTTTTGACTAATTTTCATAATTGACTTATGCTTTTTACCATATAAATACACTCAGTATATATTTTCCTTGCTTGAGATACTATGTACTTGACCTTATTACATGCCACATTCTTTACTACTCATATTATGGTATAAACAACTTTCTAAGTGATTCTTTCCTTATTTTGATACAATTTACACCCGTTTGAATCACTCCTTGATTGAAGGGATTCCAGACCTCTGACTGATTTTAATTGGTACTATTTCTATAATTATGTTACTCTGTACTCTTTTTAAGAACTATATATACACTCTACTCATTCATCACACACACACACACATACATAGATACAAAAACTGATCTGTGCACACTCGTTTAAAAAACGAAAAGGATTCTATATTCTCTTCACCCTCTCTTCTGCGCTACTTGCTATTACTTTAAGTGAGCCGGCTGCAAGCCAAGGCTGACTACTGTGCATCTCCTATATTTTCTTGCATTACTATTTTCCTCATCATACTATGTTCTGAGTTAAGCTTCAGTCATCAAACCAACATGTTTCTATTGATAGTTCAATTCCATGTATTCCTGATATGTTTCCACTTGTTGTTATGCTATCCAACATGCAATTAGAATTCTGAATTCCCTTTTACATGTCTATTCTCACTTTACCTTGAATGATCAATGTGTCTCTCTGCACTCAGCCTCTATTCTTTATATGCATCTCCATGCCTATGATCAATATGTTAAATTCAATCATGATGTCAGTGTTTTCGTTGATATGTTGCTCTAACTTGACACTTAGTCATATCCCTGACTTCCCATGAATCCTTAGGAACCCTTGGGATTATGTGTCTATGTGTGAAATTGCCTGCTTCACAGGTTGTGTATTTGTCACTCAAACCTCTCACCTTTGTTTATGACTGCTGGGCCGCCCTGGGTCCTTTATGTGATGTTGGCTTTGTTTTGTTTTGAGTTGGTAAACTTTTTCGTCAATTGAACCTTTGTTCTGAAAAGGCTGATCTTTACTAAAGTCCTTCCTCTCTTAAAATGTTTTTCAACACTATTTTACTTAAACTTCCTAAACTATGAGCACATCACACTCTACTCCTAGTTTCTTAAGTTCAGCCCCTTTGTGTGAGCACTGCTTTGGGGACCCTTTGAGTACCCTCTGAACTCTGACACACAAGGCTGGCATTCCCACACTGCATTTACTCCCTCTTGGCTAGGAAACATGGGTGTGAGCATTGCCTAGGATCCTCCGAGGTCCTTAGGAACTCTGACACACCCAGATTATGAAAGGTTATGGCATATGGCATTAAGGACCTGGAGACTTGGGCCTATTGGTAGGCTCCCTATAGTGTAACTTCTTAATTTTCTCATTTACTTATGTAATTCATGTAACACTAGTCTGTAATAATTGATTGTATAAATGATTCTGGGGTTGGATAGTGAAATTGATGGAGTATGCATACTTAGTATAGACGCGAGTAGAAATCATGCCTATAGGTTTACTTTTCCTATATGTGCAATAGCCACCATGCTTAGGAATAACATGTAAATCATGCATTAGATACCATGACAATTAGGTTTATTTCTTTCAGCATCTCATCATAATATTCACTTAGAAATCATGTTCATAGGATTTAATAACAACAAGAATCGCTAATATGTGACTCTGTTCATACCAATTGTGTTTTTTTGTTAAAACTCCTACCTTAGGACAAATGTGTTAACAAGCTGCAATCTTGTTTCATAATGCCGAACACTTAGAGATCCTATTTTCTAGGACAACGTTAATAATATGGTATTCCAAATAGTCTCTTGAAACTGTGATTTAATAACTGAGAAGTACTACGCATTTAGAAATCATGTTCAGGAATCTTGCGTACGCCTCATTCTGGCTCTTTATTGTGCATTTAGAAAATCATGTTCAGGAATTCTGCATATACACCTTTGTACATACATTATATATCATGTTATAAGACCGTATCCGCCCAGTTACACCTAGCCTAATTTATAATAGGTATAAGAACCTCACTTAGTTCCTCTGAAAGAAAGATGGTAATGCCCTATGATTCTAGACCCTTAAAACGGTTTGTTTACTAATGCTATTTGAACAGTTCCCGTAATAATTGGTACACCTAGGCAAGCCTTAGGTACTGGATCAGTTAAAACGGGAAATCTACTCTCCACACATAATGTTTGACTAACAACAGGTTAAAATCAGTATTTAGAAACTGGTACAATTCCTTCTCTAAAATCAGTAATAAAACTGCCTCGTTATTGCATTCTCGCCTAGACATCATGCCTTAGCTCCTGAAGTTAGAAAGGCCTTACTTGTGTTTGAGTCGTGCTAATTATGTGCATAACCTGTGGAGGAATACTTGGGCCTCATATCTGCTCCTATTTGTATTTTCCCATATTTGCAGTCCTAATTGTCTTTGCTTGTCGCTTAGAATTTTGTCCTTTAAACTTAGGGGTCAGCCTAGCACCTCCTTTAGGATAGTAGTCCTAGCCTCCTCCGGTACTTATAGGATGGTACGGGTAATAGCACACAATAGAGTTTGTGACCAACACATGCTTTAATTACCTTCACGGGATGGGAAAGGGTAGAATATGGATATGATGACCGGTGCGCTAATACCATGTGTAGCCCCTCTCTGAGGAGTGTCTGTCGGGTATTGCATTGATGTGATCCATATTGTTTCAAACCTAGGATGTGTTTCTCTCAAATGTTTTATTAGTTCTTTCAAAAGTTAATAACTCCAATGCTTATTTGAAATCCCCTCTTATTTGATCCATTACTTGCTACTTGCTTATTGTACAAATTCACGAAAACCATTTGGCCGGGAACCATAGTTGTGGATCCTGAGGGGTGCCTAATACCTTCCCCTTGGGATAATTTCAAGCCCTTACCCAATCTCTGGTAATGCAAACTAGTCTCATGAGTTAATCACTCTAGGTGCCCTAACACACCTTCAAAATCGTTAGGTGGAGACTCTTTTTTTAACCCTCTTCCTTTAAAAGGAGTTGTCAGAATGTCATAAACCCGATCTCCGCTTAAGGGAAAAAGAGGGCGCGACAGAGCCTGGTGGGCATTGAAGCAGTTAAACTTGGATATTGATGTTGCGGGTGAAAATCGAGTAACAGAGCTGCATGAGTTTGAGGAATTCTGACATCAAGCATTTGAAAGCACACAGCTATACAAGGAGAGAATGAAGAGGTTGCACGACAAAAATATCGTGGACCGAAATTTCTAACCCGGAGACAAAGTGTTGCTCTATAATTCAAGGTTGAGATTGTTTCCGGGTAAGCTTAAGTCGCGATGGTCCGGACCATTCAAAGTGGTCACAGTGTTTCCCTCTGGGGTTGTGGAGATTTCTACTGAAGACGGGTCCAATGTCTTCAAGGTTAATGGACAAAGATTAAAGTTGTATGTGGGGATGAATGAGACCAAAGAGTTGTCTGTGGTGCATCTTTTTGAACCACAGAGGTTGAACGAGCCTTAAATGCGCTCATTCAGTGTCGTGCCGCTACGTTAAATCAAGCGCTTCATGGGAGGCAACCCATTGATGTTGTACTCGTCGTGCCGCGATGTTAAATCAACCGCTGCATGGGAGGCAACCCATGATAGTAGTGTTTTCTCTCTTTTGATTATGTTGTAATTGATGTGCATACGGCCAACGCGTTTTTGAGTGTGCAGGACAAGCTTGGAGATGTGTTAAGCAAAAGACTAGGTCATAAAACAACTCTGGTAAGGTGAAAACATGCAAAAAAACACACTAACAGTCGAGTACAGGCTACCGCGGCGTGACCGCGGTGAAAACTGGGGATTTAATGTTTTGCTCATACGTCCGTCACCGCGGCCGCGGTGAACCGCGAAGCGACCTTGGCCAATTTGCACTCTCTGAACCTCACGCGACCACGGTTAAAATCACCCTCTTTGAACCTCTCGCGACCTTGGCGGACCGCGGTGAAAACACCCCTCTGAACCTCTCGCGACCGCGGTCATTTCTCACCTCCCTGAACCCACCGCGGCCGCAGTAGACCGCAGCAGGCCAATTTTCGCCCAGGTAAGTTTTCTTTCTTTTTCTTTTCTTATTTTCTTTTCTTTTATTTTCCTTTTAATTGTACCCTACCCATTAACCCACTTTCCTCTTATTTCTCAACCTTTTTCCTCTCCTGCAAAAACCCACGCCCTACCTCTCTCCCCTTTCAACCTCCATTGTTGCCCTCTCCATCTCCCCTCAAGTAAGTATTTCTTTTTCTCTTCTTCTTTCTAATTTTTTGCTTTGAACGTTTGATTGTGTAGTAGACCTTTGTTGTATTGTGGTGTAATGGTGGTTCTCCACCATCCCTTACTTGTTTTTAGTGGGTGTGTACACCCATTGTGTGATGTTGGTGGGGGTGTATATTTGACTATGGTGGAATAAGTTTGTGTAGTAGGGATGAGATTAGTGCTTGGTTGTGTTGAATGTTTGGGAAATTTCTTTTCGATGGGGCCTATGTATGCTTGTTACCAATTATGCCCACATATTGTTTGTAAAAGTGGACCCATTGAGCAAGTTTGGGAGGCATGTGACCTTCGTGGTGGTGTAATCACCTGATAGGCACACATTTTGGGCACTCTCTAACTATTGCCCGTCTTATCACAGGTATCATGGCCCATTCACGAAAGAGACAAAACACTGAGGGCACCAGTCAGTATAACTCAACCCGATTTGTTTCCAAGGCTGTTGAGGACCGGTTTGAGGCTAAGTCCACAAGGAAGATGGTCCACGAGGTTCCAGTTGACAGGGATGCTTTACAGCATCAGAACCCAGCAATGTTCGAAGAAATTCAAAGGCGCCAGTTGGGTATATTCTTTGAAGACCCGGAGGAAGCCAAAATTCTGATGGTCCGGGAATTTTATGCTGACTGCCCGGAGCATGTGCACCGGGTTTTCACTGTCAGGAGGACAAAAGTGGATGGCTCAGTGGAGACTATACGTCGGGTTTACAGGCTACCGACCTTCTTGGGGGATGTTGATCCTTACCAGGCCTAGCAGACACCACCAGTCAACAGGCCCATGATCGTGCAGTCGATTTGCGTGGGAGGGGAGCCCACATGGGTCAAATACGGAATCACACTGAACTCCAACTCCTTCACCTGGGAGGCCAAGTGTTTTTTCACAATTTTCTGCAGCCGCCTGCTACCCACCAGCAATACCACTGATGTCAACCCCCCTCGGGCGGTGATGGTGTGGTGCTTCATCAACAGGTTGGACTTTGATATCGCCCGGGTGCTCCATGATGAGATGTTCATCCGATCGCCTGAGTTAATGAAAGAATTCTACTTCCCTTCCCTTGTGACTCGGCTGTGCAAGATGGCCAATGTACCTGAGAGGCTTGATGACGAAAAATTGGCAAAGAAGGCCCCGTTCAAAGCTGGTAAGATTAATGTGAGAAAAGAGCAGCCAGTGCCTCTAGAGGTGGATGATGAGGATGAGGTCATTCCCGATGCTGCCCCACCTCGGAGGTCTCATGACGGGGCAGGTCCCTCGCGACCTCGGCCTGGTACCAGGTTGTCAACTTTGGAGGAGGATGTGGCTGGCTTGCGCACCTCAGTGGATGCCCTCCACGTTCGGATGGATGCAATGTCCACCCGCCAGGCTAGATTGGAGAAAAGTTTCATGGCGTAGTTCCGTGCACTAGGAAGGGCATGCCATGTTGACCCGGCCACCGTTTCAGACGACGAGTAAGCACCAGGGAAGTCTCCTTACCCCTCTGTACTTTTATTGTTAATTGACATGGGGACATGCCAAGTTTTCAAGTGTGGGGTGGGGGACAAATTGTTGTTGTTGTATATGTGATGATTTTTGTCTTGTTTTTAGTGTATATATAATTTGTTTGATGGTTTTCAATCAGTTGGCTTGGCCCGAAGATGGACACCTTCCGACGGGTCTCTTGGTTTTTCTTTTGACCACGGTTCTTTTCCAAGGGTTTAGCTTGAATCGGGTATAGTTAGATTTTTTTTTCTTTTTGTAGTTGTTAGGACTCTCTTGGGCAAGGAATTGAATTGCAAGAATGCAGCCCTTACTGTGTTACACCTGAATACCAAAGATCCTAGGGTGTGACGCTTAGGCTCTTTTGTTGACTCGTGTAGAATGCCTTAATTTTGCATATTGTAACTGACTTGAATACTCTTTGGGGTGTTTTGATGAACCAATTCGGATTGGATTATGTGCCATGTGCGTGTGAGTTATTTGTGCATCATATTATGTTTTGTCATTTGATACCTAGAACTTGCCCTGTGTGTGTACAAAACGAAATAGAAGTTTGTTCAGTCTTAAAAAGGATTTAGGCATTTCTTTGTGAAGCCAGACATAAATGGATATCCACCTGAAAGCAATTAACCATAGTTAACCGCTTTGAGCTTATAAGCCTGTTTCTTTGATACCCAATTGTTTTTTCTTTTTGTAGTTGTTAGGACTCTCTTGGTCAAGGAATTGAATGGCAAGAATGCAACCCTTAGTGTGTTACACCTGAATACCAAAGATCCTAGGGTGTGACGCTTAGGCTCATTTGTTGACTCGTGTAGAATGCCTTAATTTTGCATATTGTAACTGACTTGAATACTCTTTGGGGTGTTTTGATGAACCAATTTGTATTGGATTATGTGCCATGTGCGTGTGAGTTATTTGTGCATCATATTCTGTGTTGTCATTTGATACCTAGAACTTGCCCTGTGTGTGTATAAAACGAAATAGAAGTTTGTTCAATCTTAGAAAGGATTTAGGCATTTCTTTGTGAAGCCAGACATAAACGTATATCCATTTGAAAGCAATTAACCATAGTTAACCCCTTTGAGCTTATAAGCCTGTTTCTTTTGATACCCAATTGTTTTTTCTTTTTGTAGTTGTTAGGACTCTCTTGGTAAAGGAATTGAATGGCAAGAATGCAGCCCTTAGTGTGTTACACTTGAATACCAAAGATCCTAGGGTGTGACGCTTAGGCTCATTTGTTGACTTGTGTAGAATGCCTTAATTTTGCATATTGTAACTGACTTGAATACTCTTTAGGGTGTTTTGATGAACCAATTCGGATTGGATTATGTGCCATGTGCGTGTGAGTTATTTGTGCATCATATTCTGTGTTGTCATTTGATACCTAGAACTTGCCCTGTGTGTGTACAAAACGAAATAGAAGTTTGTTCAGTCTTAGAAAGGATTTAGGCATTTCTTTGTGAAGCCAGACATAAACGTATATCCATCTGAAAGCAATTAACCATAGTTAACCCCTTTGAGCTTATAAGCCTGTTTCTTTGATAACCACATAATGAACAATACCCAATTGTTTGAATAGCTTGTCTGTTTGAACCCTGTACCTCCCATGAACACTTAAATTGTTAGCAAATGTGTAAAAGTCAAAGTGTAGGGTGGTGGTTTGGTTTGAAAAGAGAAATAGGAGGAATAGGATGAAGGGTGCAAAAGTGTGAAAGAAATAAAATGCAAAAGTGAAGGCCACTTAGGAAAAAAAAGCGAAGAGGACAATAATAAATGCAGTCCTTGATGATTAGTGCATAGAAAAAGAAAGTTGCACCTGAAAAGAGTGGGGTAGTTATGAAGCAAAGTGTGGTAAAAGTTCTGGCCAACCATGAAAATAGGCAGAGCGTTGATGTAAGTGTATTAAAAGTGCTTAGGGAGGTTAGTCACTATAACCAAATGTATCCTACCCGTCCCTTAGCCTACATTACAACCAAATAAAGACATATTTATCTTAGACTAAATAGACTCAATTAGTAGAGTATTACACTACGGGCAAGCTTATGGCGTGTCAGTGAGGCATATGAATGTCTTTTTTAGAGTGAGTGAATTCTTTCTATTTAAAGTTCCGGTTGTTCTTAATATTATCTCTTGTGGAAGTACTCTCAATTGTGTGATGTGAGGGCACGTGATTCATGAAGAAAAGGTAAGTCTTGACCTCTATATAGCGTACTTTGAGGAAGTAAGAATGTGGCATGGCATAGAGAGTCATCACTTGAGGCATGATGTTACACAACTAGGTGCAAGGTTTGCGAAATGTCATGGTGTGACACTGTAGGGTAATGCTTGAGAAGATTAGTCCTTTAGAGTATGGTTTTGCTCCTCGAGGACGAGCAAAGGTTTAAGTGTGGGGTGATGATAATAGGTGAATTAGACTATATTTTTGCCCCTAATGAACCATACTTTATTATGTTTTTAGTGTGAATATTGATAACAAATGCTCTGATTAGTGTTTTTTATGCTTTGCAGGATATATTCGATGAGAGGAGACACTTTGGAGTTATTTGGAGTCAATTAAGGAAGTTCGAGACCAATCGAGTGGAACCCGTGAGAAAGCACAAGAGAAAGAGATGAAAATCGCTGGAACCTGGTCCACCGCGACCGCGGTCAACCGCGGCTGGAGCGCGGTGGAAGAATAACTAAAGCAGAAATAACTGAAGGCCACTGCGGTCGCGCCGCGTTCCTGCCGCGACCGCGGGTGACATCTGACAAGCCTGTAAATTGAAGGACATAAGTGCAAAACACGGGATTAATTTGCCAAAACCCTATTTAAACAATGTAATCCTCCCAAGAGGGGGAGATCTTGAATTTTAGACGCAAGTAGGAGGCAAGAACTCATTGTGAGAAGTCAAGACACCATTAGAGTTTTACATCTTCTTCTTTTCATCTTTATTTTGAGCTTTATGAATTCTTTTGGGTTTTTACTGTTACTGAGCATGAGTAGCTAAATTTCTTAATCTAAGGTTGTTGGTGGAACCCGTTCGGGATGAACTAATTATGGTATTAATATGGTTTTGTTGGTTGTTTATCTTTATTTGTTCAACTACGTTCTTGTTGTAGTTGATTGAAGAGCCCTCAATTAGTTGTTCCTATTTATTATGTATCTACTTGAGAGAGAGTGCATATTTAGGTAGTTATTTGAACAACACCGCTCCCGGAGTATAGGCGAAAGTCATAATCGAGGGTTTAGAGGTTGGATTAGAAATAAAGATACCTCGGGTGCAGTCTAAAGTGAACCGTAATGCAATATAGCTAGCGTAACTTGAGAAAGTGCATCTAGTAAACTATCATAATTACTTGAGAGAGATTTATGATAACTAGAGTGTTCATGATTGATATAGAGATAACTATATCAATACTATATGAAGTACACAAGAAGGAAGATCACCAACGGGGAAAACCATAACCTTAGACATTTAATCCAATTGTTTACATCCCATTGCTAGTTAATCTTAAGTTTTTTATATCTTTGTTCCGCTATAGTAGTATAAAAACAACACCAAGTGATATTTATAACGTTTGAGAAAGTTGACTAGTGAGAATTGATAATCTATCAGTAACAGCTGATACGTTGATTCCCTGTGGGATTCAACTCTAGGCATAATACCCCGGATTATATTTGCAACGCCCGCGTTGTCTTTTAGTAGAAACAGTTGAGCGTGATCAAATTTTGGCGTCGTTGCCGGGGACTTAACGGTATTATCAATTGTAGTTGAATGAAATTCGATAATTCTTAAGTATAGTCGATTTTCATTGATTTCATACATATATTGAATTTCTAATGTTTGTTGAATCCGTGGCACATGTGCATGCCTAGAAACTGCTCGATAACAGGTGAAGTATTTGAAGGATTTTCAGATCCCGAAAAAGTTTTCAAGGCCTTGAACAAGGCCAACCGTAGAAGCAAACAATTCTCATTTCGGAAGCCTTAAGTTGGAAGAATCAACTAAGATTGGAATTTTGAGTAAACGACCTTCGAATCAGGATTGGAAGGTTCCAGTAGGTTCGTATGATGATTTCGGACTTGGGCGTATGTTCCGATCGGGAGTCGGATAACCCGGGAGCGTTTCGGCGCATATTATGGAAGATAGCATTTTAGAAGAATTTCATAAATTTGGGTTGGAAGGAATTTCAGTGTTATAGATGTCCGTTTGGTATTCTGAGCCTGGGAATAGCTCAGTATGGTGATTCCGGAGTTGGAAGCGCGATCAGAAGTGAATTTGGATGTCCGTAGGTCATTTTGAAGCCATTTGGCTAAAGATAGGAATTTGAAGGTTTTTGAGAAATCTGACCAAAATTGGAAATTTTGATATCAGGGTCGGAATGCAATTCCGGAAGTTGGAGCAGGTCCGTAATGTCGAATATGACTTGTGTACAAAATTTGGGGTCAATCTGACGTGATTTGATAGGTTTCAGCATCAAATGTAGAAGTTTGAAATTTCAAAGTTCATAAAGTTTGGATTTGAGTGTGATTCATGGTTTCAGCGTTGTTTGATGTGATTTGAGGCCTCGAGCAAGTCCGTGGGATGTTATGGGACTGAGTCGTGTGATTGGACAGGGTCCCGGGGGCCTCGGGTGTGTTTCGGGGTGGTTTCAGATCATTTCGGGCTGTTTTGAGATGGCAGATGCTGGTGTCTGGTGTTGTTCTTCGCATTCATGAGGATCCCTTCGCGTTCGCGAAGAAGAATTTGGCATCAGGGACTTTGCTCTTCGTGTTCGCGAATAGTGCCTCGCGTTCGCAAAGAAGAAAAATATCTGCTACGCAGGTTTGACTTCGGAGGCTCATATCTCATAATCTATAAGGAATTTTGAGATAATGTAAAATGAAAGTTGTATCACTTTGTGTCTAGTTTCTAGAAACATAAACCATTTAGCATTTGGATTTGTGTACAAAGAGATATGGTTGTTACACTACAGGGTGTACGGGAAGATGAAGAAGATATTTGTGTTGCACAGAGCTGACTTTGGCAGCTTATATCTCAAAATTTATAAGGAATTGGAGATGACCAAAACATGAACATTGTAGCTCTTGGAGTCTAGTTTTCAGAACATTAAACCATTTGTCATTTGGAGTTTTTTGGAAATAGTTATGACCATTCTACTAGAGGTTGTCTGAGAAGAGTTTGGAATTTGCCTTCCGAGATTTTTGTTCTTTGCGAACACGAAGAAGACTTGCCTGGCAGTGTTTAAGTTTTCAAAAAATGGGTTAGGCTCATTTCATCTCATTTCCTCCATGGGAGACGACCTAGGGCGATTTTGGAGCTCCATCTTCATCATCTAGGTCAAGGTAAGTGATTCCCACCTATTTCAAGTTAAATACTTGGAATATATATATATTTTAAGATGGAAATTCATGGGAAATTAGTGAAAACTTGGGATTTTGGTAGAAAACGTAGAATTGGTAGTTTTAAATTTTGACCATGAATTCGAGCATGAAAATTAGAGTAAATTATATATTTTAGTTAGTAAGGCCATGGGTAGAGTTTATCTTCGAGAAATTTTTGAATCCGGGCACGTGGGCCCGAGGGCATTTTGGTCAATTCTTCGAGCGGAGTTGGGAATTTATATAATTTTAATTGTTAACAAGTATTAGAGTATATTTTCATTAGTTTATCGTTATTTGGTTAGTTTTGGAGCGTTGTGCAACAATTTGAGTCATCGGAAGGGCTTGAAAGCCGGTTATGGAATTTCGGAGCAAGGTAAGTCTCCTTTCTAACTTTGTGAGGGGGAAATTGTCCCCATAGGTGAACTAATTAATTATTTTCTACTAATTGCGGGGGCTACATACGCACGAGGTGACGGGAGTCCGTGTGTAGCTAGTAATATGCTATGTCCGGGTAGTCTAGGACCCACTAGCATGCTTTACTTGTTGTACTAGTGACCTTGTCAATAAAATATCATGTGATACTGTCAACTAGTAATTTAATATCTAAGAAGGATAGAGTCTACTTTTCTTAATCATCTAGAAGGAGAATTGATTCTGCCTTGGATAATTTTGTTTCGGGTAAATCTATAACGTTTGAAACCCTGTCGAAATTGGCAAGTAAATCCCCAGAAAGGCTTTAAATACTATTTTCATGTTCATCAAAAGGAGAATTCTATAACTTCATTGAATAGCTAATTTTCCTGATACAAATGTGGTTTATTTGTGTGAATATGTGTAACTATGTGTGCCTGAGTCGCATGTATGATTCGCGAGCATGATGACCTTGTTATTTATGTATGACCGCGTCGCATGATCGATTCGCGAGCGGGGCAGATAAATGCATCTATGGTTCGAGCCGTTCAACCCTCGGCTGTGCACATTTTGTTATTGTTGGTTCGGGCCGTTCGACCCTCGGCATTTCTTGTGCATGATAATTGTTGCATATTTTATGTAATTATTACTTGTTTATTGGCCTATGAAGTTTTAAATTGCCAACTTAAATGACGAATATTTTAAAGTGTTAAATGTGAAAGAAGTTGATATTACTTATCCCTGATTTTATTAGATTGCCTATGATATTCCCGCTTAGTGTCTCACTTGACTATACTAAATTGACTTCTAGCAAATGTCTAATTCGACCTCTCGTCACTAGCTCTCTGAGGTTAGGCGGGATATTTACTGAGTACACGTTGTTTTCGTACTCATGTTACACTTGCTGTGCATTTTTATTGCACAGGTACTTTCACATCGATGTGGCCGGCTTGGAGACTTAGACGAGTTGCATCATCCTGAGGCGATCCGCAGCTGACAGAGTCTCCCTCAGATGTATTTATTTTTATTTTAAATTCCTTGTCCAGTTGTATTTCGGACAAGCATTGTAGTATCTGTTTAATTCTTAGATATTTGCTCATGCACTTGTGACACCGGGTTCTGGGATGTGTTTGGGATGTATTTTATTAAAATGGAATATTAGACTATCGTATTTACTTAGCAGATTTTATTCAGTTATTATGTAATAAAGTGAAAGGTAATGATTTGAAAAATGCTAAAATAGGAAATTTAACTTAACCATTTAATGATTGGCTCGCCTGACAGTGGTGTTCAACGCCATTACGACCTTATGGATTTTGGGTCGTGACAACTTGATATCAGAGCACTAGGTTCCCTTAGGTTTCACGAGTCATGAGCAAGTCTAGTAGAGTCTTGCAAATCGGTACGGAGACGTCTGTACTTATCTTCAAGAGGCTACAGGGCTGTTAGGAGTACTTCCCTTCTTGATTCCTCATCGTGCGATTTTATTCCTTTAAGGCTTATGCCTATGTTCCTTCCTACTCAATTTTACGCGTCGCAAAGCGCTTGCTACGAATCAGGAATTTGAGGAATTGAATTGGTGCTACGGATAGGGTGCGTGATATTTTCCATGCGTAATTGGTTGGGGCTGTTGTCGTTGCCTTGCAGAAGGATAATATGGTGTTTCAGCTCGGTAGCTGTGTTTCTGGGAGCCTTGAGGCTATGCTTAGGTAGTGATGATGCTTACGATTGGTTATCGCGCGATGTGGGTGTGATGGTAGGATATTTTCCCATATGTAGGAGCAATGAATGACTTGAAGGGAGGTCTTCTTAGAGCGTGATTTTGAGATTTCAGCATTTTAGTTCAGGCGCAGGAAAAGCAATTGAACTATAAATGGTCAGGTTTTGGATTGATAAAGTAGTAAGACTTGGTGTTTTCAAGTGAGGTGGAATATTCACATGTGATGTGATATCGTCGTCATTGATCGAATGGAATGTGTTAAGTTTGTCGGTACTATGGTTTCTTCGATTGCATGGGGTCAGAGTATTGTGAAGAAGTATTAAAGAAGCGACTGTCAGAGACCGTGAGGTGCGGTGGTTCAGTACTGGATAAGTATTAATGAAGGCAACTCGAGAAAGAATATCTTCGGAGAGTTTGAAGTCGTGGTGAACTGCTGGTTTAAGAGCTAAAGAGAATGATATTGAATTGAGGCAGCAATTGGGCAGCATACGATGAAGGAAGATATGTGAGAAGTGGTAGGCGGTGGTTCCATTTCTAGGGGGCCAGGTGTAAGAAACGGAAGTCGAGCAATCGTGTAGAGGGGGAGTTTGACCAAAGTGGGAGAGCGACAACATAGTGGTAAATTAGAAGATATTGTAGCACATTTAGTAGATGTCCATGAGGAGCGGACGAACTAGTAAAGTTGGTGAATGAGAACAGGCTTAGGATGGGGTATTGATGTTGTAGAGAGTGTGTAGTACATCATCGTTGGAAGGTGTCAGTTGGTGATTTCCACAGGTGGGTTATCTCCTGTGAGTAGGTTAGCGGTTGTGTGGTTGGCAAGTTTCTGCGAGGGATTCTAGTGGCTATTCGGTAGGAGGCCGAATATGTGAGTGATGCTAGAGAATTTGAGTATTGAGGAAGTGCTAACAGGAGAATTTAGAAGAATTTGACGGGTCGGTTGAGCAATATCATGTCAGCAATGAAGAAAGAATTTCGGTGGGTTCCAAAGTGGTGCAAGGAGTAGCTTCATGCTAAGTGGGAGAGTCCTACCGCCTGCAATTGGACTGCAGGATTATCTTCTCATGGGTGTTGCGGATTGTTGGCATATTGGCAAGTTATTACATCTAAGGAATAAAGTGGTAATTGAGCATGGGATTTGATAAATATGTGCAAGAGTTGGTCCTATATGGCCAGGGTTAGGTTTTGGGAGATTCAGAATTTATGCTTAAGGCATAGGCGAGTTGTAAGGGTAGTGACTCAGTCACGTGCTTCATTGAGAAGGTGTCCATGTGCTAGAAGAGCCTTGGAGCTGATTGTATTCGGGGCCAGTCAGAGTGGGTGACTCTTGATAGCGGTCCTAATGAATTAAAAGGCTAAGAATGCGGTGTTTAAGGGTTACAGGCAGCAGTATGATTAAGAATCGAACTCTTGCAACGTAATTTCTGAGAAAGGGAAAATTGTTGGGGTGTTCTATGTTATTTTCAGCGTGCAGGATAATATCAGAGGAAGGAGAGAAAATGAACTCCGGATTTGGAGAAAGAGTATCAGGAGGGGTATATTAGTTGGAGTTGTGAATGGGCACAAAGAGGGTGTGAGACGGTTTGTGGGATTGAGACAGCGTGGACTCATGAGTCAAGGCCACTCGGGATGAGTGAGGATTGAGTTTGTTATGAGTTGAATGGGGTTACTATTATTTCTGAGGCAATTAAGGACAATTAAAAAGAAGATAGATTGGTTAGCCATGGTTGAAATGGCACATGTACGGCAGTCATCAGTTTCGTAAGTGTGATTAAATTATGCATGTTGTTTGTGCCGATGTGTGCGAGGCTTGTCGGCATCCGTAATAGATCATAATTGGAAGCATTCAAGTATTATGGCTTGTTAGGTGTAGGCGGATCCCGGAAGGATCATGGGGGTATAGACTATTCCTTGAGGATTTTCCTGTTTTGTGATTTTCAGAAGTCACTTGTATGTTGTTACGGTTCTCTTGAATTGAGGTAAGAAAAAGGTTTCTATATGATGGAGTGTTCACCCTATTAGTGGTTCAGGAGTTATGATGTAATTCTTGCGCCATCTCATATTGGCATGTTAGGTGCGACAAACAGTATGTAATTGGGAGTAAGAATCGAGATTGCGCTTCGGAGTTAACAAGGATGTCATGAGCTAGGATGAGCAAGGGAACTGGTGTTGTCTTCAGTATCACCTGAGATCGGTGTTTGGTGAAAGAGGCTTTGTATCCTGTTTATGGGTTCTTGATTTGTTTTACAGCGTTAGCGTGGTCGGTGGTATGGACGTGTAAACTTGTTACCTGGTGTGGAAAGTCGTGGGAGCATGACCACGGGAAGATTATATAAGTGTGACATGTAGTCACCTGATTGATTGAAGAATTAGACCAAGTATAAGGAAGTGCAACATTGCTTATTTGAGAATTTATGCCTGGAAAGCGTTCAGTTCAGTTGGTTGTGGATTGTGGGGTGGTTGTCTGTCACGACCCCAAATCCTAACAGGCTGTGATGGCGCCTACCGTGGAACTAGGCTAGCCAACCATCACATTACTACACTTTTGTTCAATTTTAACAGTTCACAATATAACAATAAGCAAGCAACCATAGCATCAAATAATATAATTAAGTCTTAGCGTCCCCATAATATTTTAAAAAAACCTCCTAAGAACTGGAGTCAATAGTCATGAGAATATAAGGATAGATAAATCTAACTCTACTAACTATAATATAAGTCTCTGAATCAAGAGCTAAAAACATAATAAGGAAGGGAAGTGGAGAAGCTGTGGACGCTTGACAACTACCTTGAAATCCCGTGAAATCCACTAACGAACAAGCAAGAACTGCTACTGCTCCGGATCGTTACCTGAATCTGTGCACAGAGGCACAGGGAGTCTTTATGAGTACGCCAACTCAGTAGTAATGAAAAAAAATCACAGTATGAGAAATATAAAGCACACAAACAGATACACCATTTCATAACAACTAGTAAAAACATCAAGTCACCAAGTAGTATTCAGCAAATTTATAAGTTCAAAAACCAGTTCCAAACTCCTTTGAAAACAAGTAAATATCAGTATATCTCAGTGAAATTCTCAGTAAAAAACCAGTTTGAAAACGAAGTAAATCATAGTTCAAAAACTTAGTAAAATCAGCATAAATCCGCCCCTCGGGCCAAAATCATTTCTTGTAACAGTTGCCCTCAGGCATTCTCTCAATCACTCAGTATTAATCATCACTCAGTATCATCATCACTCAGTATCAGCCCCGCGGGCAATCATCACTCGATATCGGTACCGACGCTCACTAGGGGTGTGTACAGACTCCGGAGGATCTCCTACAGCCCAAGCGCAATAATAACATTAAGCCTGGAAGCCTCCTCACCTCTCTCCTAAGGCCTGGAAGCCTCCTCACAATATAGGCTTGAAAGCCTCACTCAGTCAGACACTCTCCGTTTGCCCTTAGGTCATAGACATACCGGGTTCTCGACCCAAAAGAGTGTTTCATTTTTCAGTAAATAGTATCAAAGTACTCTGAGTGTCAAAAAAATTTATCAGGAAAAGACTGAGTGTAAAATCATAACATATCAGTGAGAAAAATATAGTAAATACAACCCCTAAGGGGAAAACAGATCGGCACTAGGCCCCAAACACGACTTACATCCCAAATCATATCTTAATAAAATAATACTAGTTAAGCATAGGCTTAAAAGTCGGTTTAGCAACTCAATAGTCGCCTAAATAGGGAAGATATCTCCAAAGTTTCAACCTTTGCATTTCAAAAACCCGTGAAGGGTGCATAGTCCGGGGTTTCATACCCTCAGGACAGGATTTCAAGACATTACTTACCTCAAAACTAGCCCGGAATTATTCTGCAATGCGCTTGCCTCTCGAATCAACCTCTGAAGGCTCCAAATCTACCAAGTTCAGATTTTTATCATCAATATATGCTTAAGGAACAATTTCCAACAGAAAAATATCGAAATTAACCCAAAAATCCGAAACTAGTCAAAACCCGACCCCCGGGCCCGCATCCCGAAACTCAGAATTTTTTATAAAAGAGTATTCTTCGTTCTCTCACGAGTCCGTGCAAATAAAGAACACCAAAATCGGAGTTCGTTTGACCCCTCAAATCGACCCCTAAAGGTCTCTTAATCTCAAGCTCTAAAACTCAATGTTTCTACTGATTTTCATGAATTAAACATTGATATTTTGATCCTTAATCACATAAAATCGATTTTTAGGGTCCAAAATCCTTACCTCAATAAAGAACAATGATTTCCTCTCTTAAACATCGCCTCAAAAGCTTCTTCCCGTTCAAATATTGGAAGCAAACTCGCACTGCTCGTTATATATATATTGTTCGCGCGTTTTACTGCTCCCAATGTGTTCCTTGTGAAATTCTAATCAATTTAGGCTTTTGAATCACTCAATTTGACCTTATAATGAAGGAGATATGTAGGTTTTAAGGTTTGCAAATAGTGCAGGTTTTTAATACGCCGTCAGTGGCAATTTCGTCATTAACTAAAAAATCGGTCAACCTTGGTAAAATGGCCATAAAATTCTGATACGATGTCCAAATTCGAAGATTCTTTTTGCTACGGGTCCGTAATTACAATACGGATCTAATATATTATTCAAAACAGTAATCGGAGCTCATTTGTTCAATATAATATCATTTATGCTTGAAAAAACGACGCCGAAGCATAAGGAAAACGAGCACAACGCAGCCCAAACCTGTCCAAAACTCACCCGAGCTCCTTGGGACCCCACACGAACATTCTAACAAGTCCCATTACATAACTCGAATTTAGTCAAACCTTCGGAACACCCAAAACAACACCAAAACACTAGATTTACGTCGAATTCAAGACTAAGAAATTTGAAATTTCTAAAATCCACAAACGATGCCGAAACCATCCAAAACAACTCCGATTGACCTAAAATTTTGCAGACATATCCAAAATGACATTACGAACCTGTTCCAATTGTCGGAATTCCATTCCGACCATGATAGCATATTTTCCACTGCCGACCGGAATTGCCAAAAACTAACTTTCACCAATTCAAGCCTAATTCTACACCGGACATCACAAAATTATTCTGAACACACTCCTAAGTCCCAAATCACCTAACGAAGCTATCCGAGTCATAAAATCCTCATTCCGAGGTCGTTTACTAATAAGTCAACTCTCAGTTGACTTTTTCCCATTTTAAGGCTATTTTTAAAAGCTAAATGACTGAACTCTCGCTACAACCATTCGATTTCAAGCCTACCAACTCTAATATATCAAATATTGTATAATCATTCTATAACAAGTCAATAGAAACAATTATAATGCAGGTTCTACGTAACGACAGTCCGAGTCGTTACATTCTCCCCCTCTTAAACAAACGTTCGTCCTCGAACGTGCCTAGAGATGTTCAGACACCACCAAAAATTGCAGTGTAACCTTCCATGCACATATTCGGAGGTTATCCCACGTCACCATACCCCATCTAGGTCTGATAACACAACATAGCTGAAATTCCATTATCAAATCCTGACCCATAAACCTTAAAACCAAGTTTCTACTTCTGAAATAATTTACAAGTTCAAATTTCCACGACTATAAGCTGAAATAGTCTGAACACGTTGTATCAAACCATATCCGTAACCCAAGATGAAATCACATAATATACCGCGTGGCTCAACCACTCATAGCGATAACTCCTAACCACAATAGTTGTTCAACAACTCAATACCGGTACATACCCTATTATCAAATCATGCCTCGCTCTAACACTTCCATATACTGCCAATGATGAAAGAAACACGTACAAACCAGCAACCATTCGTCCGATCAGTATCAATGCCAGCCAGTGCCATAACTTGTGCAACTTGTGCACTCAATAACCACATACCAAGAGCACAACTCATTAAATAAAAAAGTCTCACACGAGAGGACTATCCTGCCACTAACACTTACCATTACCACATCATGCTAAAAGCCTAATACGCATCGTGAAACCATATCACACAAATCCGACACCAAGTATCATACCTCAACCTAATTGAGCTGCAAAGCGTGATCCCTTCCAACCGCTGGACCACATGACATACTCCAAGCCACCTTGCTCAAAATCAATAACCATGCGAAATTCGACGTCAATTACTCAAAATGCATTGCCATAACCATGGGGAAATNGTGAACATATATAACCAACGATCACAACTCCTCAAAACACCGAAAGGTAACTCATAGACCACTCCGAAACACGAATAAGCTCAATGACAATCAAATGGTACATCCCTCAACAATAGCAATTTGGGGTCAATAATCCCGACTCGGTGCAGAACACACACCCATACTAGCCTACCAATAACCCTAAGTACTATTTCTCTCTGAAAGTTCATAGTGGCCGAGTCATGGCATATACTAACACCTGACTAGCTTTGCTCGCATCCTCATAGTTTAAAACCACAAAACAATCTGTTTATTAGAACTCTTAGTCTCAAAGTCCATGAAGCGCACAAAGTTACCATATCTGATCCCAACTGCACCACCCGAATATATAACATGTCTCCAATACTCAATCACTCCATGAGGGATACCCCTATAATTATTCTGTGCCTCCGAGCAAACTCTAATATCAACAGTCGATCCAACAAGAAAGCATTTCAATACAAATGAAGCATCCTTATTCAAGCACATTGTATTAAGCACCTTCTCCCTTATTATAGTATACCCCCATCCAGTGACACCAATTAGTGATATCATTTACCTAATCATCTGAACTGCCAGTTCTGACCTTCCTTCCAGAACTGAACCGTGACCTCACATAGGCCACTCTCCACTATACACAAAATACTACATACACCATGCGATCCTATGATAAATAGGAGAACCTCATGCTCCCTTCCTAGCCACACACAACTATGTACCCAACTAGCCAAGAACTTTCCATTTGATCCCATCTAGAAGCAAAATCACTATACATCACATGGCCCTCACGCCAGTAGAAATATACATCTCCAACCGTGGTAGAAACCATCAAGAACTCCCGAATCAGACTTGTACAACACCAAACCGCCAGGACTGAATCCTTCTAACTCAACCAAGCTACGCATGTCACCAACTCCCAAGAGAATTACTAAGAAACACCTGTAACAACTCATTACTTCATAACACACACAGAACTAATCATATCCCTTATCGTTTATCATACCGATCTGACCTACTACCAAGCTGTCCTATTCATTCAAGTTCCTTCTGACTTACCTTCGAATTGATACTTCTTCTTGCCATAATACCGCAATTCTCAATCCCGACTCACCGCACGAAACCCGAGCATAAAAATATACCGTCTAAGACTCATAAGCCTCTAAATACTCTCTCAAATATCCCCAAAGCACCACATTAGAAATACTTACCCTAAAGAGACTTCCTGCAAATTTAAAGTCATTACCTTCATTTTCCTGATACTGATGGATAGAATCCATGATAATGCAAATACACCACAAGCCTTGACACCTTCCCCGTAAATCTCAGTTCTAGCCCTTCTCACACCTTGAAGATCCTCGATCGCTACATATAACCTTGAATCCGTCTGAACCATTCTCGAACGTCATTTACTCTACGCAATTTCAATTACACTAACCAAGTAAACAAAATGACCTGACCCCGCTTTCAAACCACATACTAGGAAAGTAATCCATACCTTTGAAGCAACAAGCACACTCATACATTTCACACACTACACTTTCAAGTACAACTCAATCATTCAATAAATTCCCTTATCCGTAAAGTACATTACAACCTGTATCGAAGAAATTTCCATCACTTGAGTCATTCCCAGACCCCACCTCCGTAGGTCATAATTGATTCACCAACATACCTCGAACCGAAACCAATTCAACACATAATCCTGTAATCAACTTATCAATAACGAACTCCCCCACTTGGCTCAAAGCCAAAGATCAAGACAACCAATAACTCACGATGCCCATACACTATCATTGCCACCATACTGTGGTGAGGTTCAACTAAATCCTTCATACGCTCATACGACCCAAACAATCTAACACTCAAATAAAATGCAGATCTGGCATCCACCATTGTAATGGTCATGCCATCTCCCACAAGCGATCTAAACTCAAATTAAAACATACATCATTACTGATAGAGAGAACTTACTA
>ML257306.1:430-31249 GCA_005239495.1 Nicotiana undulata
AAAAACTTTTGAAGTGATTTGGAAATGTTCGGTAAAGGTTGAAAGTTAAGGAAATTGTGATATTCCAATAGAGGTTGGAAAGTTAATTGGCTTTATTACTGTTACGTTGTTTTATAGATGTCAAAGTGTTGTGCACATTGGCTTGTCTAGCGGGTTCAACGTTAGACGCAGTCACAGTCTGAAAGGTGGGATTTCGGGTCGTGACACAAATGTACAAGGCCCAGAATAACAACCCAAATACAAATGTAAATCCAACAACTAGGACAACTTTATTAATTACCAACACAAGAAATACAAAACCCAGCTAGATTTACTCAGTCCCGCTGATCTATATGTACAGTTTCTAACCAACCCCTGAAAGGATAATCATCTGCTTTGCAACAAATGCTGTAAACAAGGGTGTTCATGGTTCAGTTTGGGTCGATTTTTCCCTAAAAAGAAACCAAACCAAGTAAGTCATTTTTTTCAAATATTGGAATCAAACCAAACCAATTAAGACGGTTTTTTATTGCTCGATTTTTGTCGGTTTTTCGATTTTCCGGTTATTATCGATTTTAAAAGAAATATGAGACATACGCTACCAAACGCATATTCCGGCGACAACATTTTCAATGTAACACTATCAAATCAATTGCTCTTTGAGAAATCTATCATTTATCAAGATATATTGATGATAATTGAATTGAATAGTGATGAATAATTTTAGTACTCAATTAAAAATCGATTATCTTTAACATAAAATAAACTCTTGTACTTAACAATAGAAAACTACCAATCAAACTAGAATATAAAGGCAAAGAATTACATTATTATAGTAGCAAAGAACTAGACCAAACATACAAAGGACTAATCTGTACTATAAATTTTTAGAAACTTTATATAAAAATATACATACATACATACATACATACATACATAGATATATATATATAACTACTTTTATAGTCGGTTTGATTTGATTTTATTTTTTTCGATTATTTTTTATTAAAACCAAAATCAAACCAAATTTAAACGGTTTTAAAATTCAAAATCAAAACCAAATCAAAGCGGCACGTTGTAACAACTTGCACACCCCATTTCAGAAGTCTGTTAGCTGTAAGCAGTCTGTTTTCATGCAACATACAATGATGACGAGAGATTACTGTAATTTCGCAACTTTATCCTTTATTTTTATTTTTTTGAATCAAATTTATCCTTTAGTTACTATATTCGGGGATATTTCCTACTTTTTTATTCATTTTACAATAAATACAGTAATTTCCTTATTTTAAGAAAATGAAATATAAAACATCTCCAGTTGCAATAAAAAAATTATCTGGACATGTGATACATTAAATAATGTGAATTTATAAGCATAAATTGAAATAATAAAATACATAAATTAACATATTTACGTGGAGTAAAATTTTTGTAAAAGAACACATTATTTTCTCTTCATATATCTTCCCAACAGAATAAATTGGGAGAAATTAAAAAATAGCCAGATTTACAAGTGGTCATTCAAAAACAATCACACTTTTAAAAGTAATCGGAATTTAGCCACTTTTTATGTACAGATAATCTGAACGAAAATACTGTTCAAAATCCGAAAAATACTCCAGTGTATTATATTGGAGTTGCAGCATAAGTATACTGGAACTCCAGCATAATATAATGGAGTTCCAACATAAGTATACTGGAACTCCAGCATAATATACTGGAGTATACCGGTCCAGTATAATATGCTGAAAGTTCATACACAGGTGCTCGAATCTCCAGTATATTATGCTGGAACTTTCCGTGTGTTGGAGTACCAGCATAATATGCTGGAAGTTCATACACAGGTGCACCGAACTCCAGTATATTATGCTAGATCGGTCTCTGTTGCAGCAAAATAGTGACTATTTTTGAATGACTTAACAAACACTGACTATTTTTTAATGACCAGTCCGAAAACTAGCTAGCCCCTGCTATTTTTACGAATAAATTGGTACATTGCCTTTGTAATTTTCGATATGCTCATTTCATTTATTAATGGCGAAGCTGGAAACAATGGAAGATACAACAAAGAAGATGGCAAAGAGGAGCCACGGATCCACCAAACTATTTGTGATTGTAGATTATCTTTACCTCTTCATATTCTTCTGTTTCCTTTGCTTCTTCCTCGTCAAAATGGTCGGAATTTAATCCAGCCCAGGTGATTTCTTGCTACCTTTTTGTTAAAATCCATCTTTAACTTCGAAATATAATTCTTTTAAGTTACTCTAAATTAATAATTTATGTATATTTAATAAATCTCTTAAGACAAATATAGAGTTTGAACAAAAGTTACTGGGTTCGGCGGAACCCGTATCCATACTCCGGCACTGCCCCTGCCCGTTCATATAAGGTCCGAGGAAGGCCCGTGCCCCAAGAGGTGGGATGTAGACGGCCTACCCTAATGCAAGTATTAGTGGTTGCTTCCACGGATCGAATCCGTGACCTCAATGTCGAAACCAGAAATATTACAAAGGGTGTTCAAGGTTTAATATATCTATAATTTTTTACCTATATAATAGTGTAATTTTCCGATGAAGGTGTTCAGTAGAACATCCTTGACTCTATGTGGCTACGTCACTGTGTGACCTATATTAAATAAAACTTAAGTATAACTCTTAATGTACCAATATAGTAAAGGGATGAGTATGAAACTCAGTGAGTAGTGGCGTGATTAGCTATTAAAATAAGGGTAAGACGTACATATGAAGATTGTTATGCACCGTATTAAAGAGAGACGATTCGAAGAGTTCAAATACTTGAAAAGAATTAACACAAATGTTATCGAATTCTATATTTCATTCTGACAAATGTCATGATATGTGTTGTATCTTGTACGGCATGAGTTGAGAAAGTTTGAATATTGACGAAATGATATAATAACGGAAAAAAGTATAATTTTACCCAAGTGGAGGAGCCTACTATTATTGATTGTGTTTAACGGGCATTGATCTCGCCCAACTATACCTTATAAAAAGGACTAAGCGGTCGTTGCAAATATAATCCGGATATTAAGTCCAGAATCGAATCCCACATGGAATTAACCTACCAATTGCAAGTATCAGACTCACTCAAACCCATGTAATCAACTTCCAAGATATTGTAAATAATAATTGGTTGTTTTTCTACTAACTATTACTTAATGAACTATATTAACTAAGAGCTAACTAAGAATGGGGTGTAAACAATAACGAGAAGGATCTAAGGTTATGGTTTCCCCTATTGATGGAATCCCTTCCTGCTATGTTTCATATAAATTTGCCTAAACTTCTTTATCGATCATGAACACTCTTATTACCGTAAATATCTCCCGAGTAATTACGACAATTTACTAGACATACTCACTCTCCCAAGTTACGCTAGCTGACTTTTATTACAGCTCACTTAGATCGCACCCAAGGTTTCGTTGTCCCTAATCGCACCTTTAAACCCTTGGTTATTGATTCCTCACATACACCGGGAGTGATGTTATTCAACAATTACCTAAATATGCACTCTCTCCCGAGTAATACATACTAAATAGGCACATCTAATTGAGGATCCTTTCAATTAACTACAACAAGAACGTAGTTGAACAAAGAGAGATTAAACTTTTTCAAATCTATATTAACATAGCAAGAATTTCATCCTTCAATAGGTTCCATCAAAACCCTAGATTAGGAGTGTAGCTCCTCATGCTCATAGTAATCAAATCCAAAAGAAATTGCATAATTAAATTACAGAGTAAGGAATTCAAGTGTGATTAGTAAATGAGCATAAGTGAAAATACATATAGGCGTTAATTGAATTCAATTTTTTTAAAGTTTAGAACTTAAAAAGTATGATGAATTACGAAAATAATTGCAGCAATATATATATCATAAAGATCAATCAGTTTCACAAACTAATTCGAATTCTGAAGATGAATTGCAATACTTACAATGTATTTTGTAGTTTTGAATTTGGAATATGAATCTGGTTCAAGTTTATGATTTTTTTATAAATCTGCCCGGAGAAGAGGAGATCTTCGAACAGGGTTGAAGGAGATATTTTGAGGATGGACAGAGTGATGGAGGAGATCTTTTTTACGAATGAGGTTGTAGATCACGCAATGTAACGACCCGGCCAGCCGTTTTGAGAGTTATAACCCCGCTTCCCCCATTTCTGCTTCTTTTGTACTTTACAACTGCATTATATTGTATCGGATTGGTTTGTTCAGGTCCGGAGTGGTTTCGGAATGAATTGAGACACTTAGTCTTTAAATTAGAAGCTTAAGTTGGAAAAGTCAACCGAATGTTGACTTGTGTGTAAACCACCCCGGATTTGAATTTTGATGGTTCTGTTAGCTCCATTAGGTGATTTTGCACTTAGGAGCGCGTCCGGAATGTGATTTGAAGGTCCGTAGTAGAATTAGGCTTGAATTGGCGAAAGTTAGAAATTTGGCGGTTTTTGTCGGCAGTGGAAATTTTGATATCGGGGTCGGAATAGATTTTCGGAAGTTGGAGTAGGTTCGTGATGTCACTTTTGACGTGTGTGTAAAATTTGAGGTCATTCGGACGTGGTTTGTTAGGTTTCAGCGTCGGTTGCGGAATTTGAAAGTTTAGAAGTTCTTAGGCTTGAATCCGAGGGTAATTTGGTGTTTTGATATTGTTTGGGGGGATTCGAAGGTTCAAATAAGTTCTTATGAGTTTATGTGATATGTTTGTATGTTTGGTTGAGGACCCAAGGGCCTGGGGGTGATTCCGGGTGGTTAACGGAAGGTTTGGACTTGAAGACATGCAGTTGAAGCTGCTGTTACTGGTGTTTTCCGCACTTGCGGAGTGGGAGCCGCAGGTGCGAACCCCAGAAGCGATTGAGGAGCCGCATATGCGACCATGGAGGACCTGGGCAAGAACCTCAGGTGCTAAGATATTCCCGCACCTGCGAGAGTCGCAGATGCGGGCAGGTAGGCGTAGGTGCGAGAGGGCGGCCGCGGTGCAAGGTGTTTTCCGCACCTTCAATGATCGCAGATGCGGTTGTTAGTCGTAAAAGAGGCCGTAAGGCTTAGGTGAATTATCGTAGAAGCGGATCTTAGTCCGCAGATGCGGCCCCGCAGATGCGGCCCCGCAGATGCGGCCCCGCAGATGCGGAATTTGCACGACATGTGCGGTTTCGATGGACAAAAGGTATAAATAGAGAACTTCGGGAATTCTTCTCATATTCACAATTTTGAACACGGACTTTGGAGATTTTTAGGAGATTTTTGAAGGAAATTCGAGGGTTATCACTGAGGTAAGTTCCTCGAGCCTAATTATCCTTAACTATGGTATTTTCCCGTTGATTTCTCACCCAATTTGTGGGGTTTTGAAGTGAAATTGGGGGTTAGGGCTTGGGAAATTGGAGAGTGAGTTATGAGGTTTTGGAGGGGAAAATGATGTCGGATTTTGATGAATTTAGTGTGGTTAGACTCGTGAGTGAGTGGGCTTTCGGATTTTGTGAATTTTGTCGGGTTTTGAGACGTGAGCCCGGGGGCCCGGGTTCGGGCTAATTTCGGAATTTGGGCTATAATTTGATACTTTTCTTGTGAATTTGGTCCCTTAACCTAAATTGATTGTGTTGTATTACTTGTGTCTATATTCGGGAGGTTCGGAGGTCGATATGAGAGGCAAGGGCATTCCGGAATTGGATTTTGTTTGGTTTGAGGTCAGTAACGCTTTCAAACTTGGTTCTGAGGGTTCGAAAACCCCAATTATATGCTATGTGACCGGTATTGAGGTGACGCGGACCTGGGTGATCCCGTGGCACTGTTTAGTGACTCTATCCTGTTGATATCCATGTTTTCATCAAGTGATAAAGTAGTTGTTTAGGCTTTGTGTCGGTATTGTTTGGACCCTTAGCGATCGTTTATTGATGTCATCTCACTAGTTTTCATTTACTATTCCATACTCAGTCATGATCATGCATTTTAATATCATGTCTCTGTCTCAGTTATTTATTGGTTCATCATATCATTTTTTCGGGTTGTTTGCATGACGAGCCCATGGTGAGACTGGAAAGGTTGATGACTGAGTGAGGTCGTGAGCCTAGTTATGAGTGACAGTTATAGGATAGGGTCGCACGTCGCAACGGTTATATTGATTATTATGATAGCGCTTGGGCTGTAGGAGCCCCCCGGAGTCTGTAACACACCCCCCAATGAGCGCGGATGGTATTATTGAGGGATGGATTTCCTTAGACATGGATTTGTCCAAAGAACTTGATACCTGGAGATGGATTTCTCCACAGGGCTGGATTGCCCTTTTTCCTCGGTATTGGGTGACTTTCGGTCAGTGTTGTATATATTCCGGACTGGATTTCCCTGGGCCAGATGGCCATATACAGTACCGAGTGGTTGAGCACTTGAGAGCGGGAGCACATGATGCATTTAGTACTGTCTGTGCATTAGCATGTAGAGGATATTGAGTTGTATACTATGCACTATTAAGATCTGCATTTACTTTGCTGCCTCGCATTGTACATTTGACGTGAAAGCATGCCTACGATTCTACGTATTTACTTTGTTATATCTGTTGAGGTTGAGTGGTCACTACCTTTCAGTCCAAAGTTTGGACTTGTTACTTACTGAGTTGGTGTAATCACGTTACTCCCTGCACCTTATGTGCAGATCCATGTATTTCTGGTAACGGCAGCGACTGCTGATTTCGGCATTGGAGTCGGGGACTTTTGAGGTAGCTACACGATGTTCGCGGGCCTTGATTTCCCTTCCTTAGTTTATCTGTACTTTTGAGTTTATTTCTATAGATATTGTTGTGGGCTATGTCCCGGCTATTAGACACTCATGTACTCAGTGACGCCTCAATTATTGGGACGATTGTATCGTATTTTGAGTAAATTCTATTTTCAAATGGGCTTTTATTTAAATGTTAAACCTTTTCGCTGTTAAATTCAGAAGATGTTTTTACTGTAGTAGAGAGGAATGTTGGATTTAGGCTTGCCTAGTTATACGATAGGCTCCATCACGACATGTTAGGTTTTTGGGTCGTGACACACGATTAATGCGTGATGCAACTTTTATATCTTTTGCCAGGGGTATAATCATCCTATTATTACAGATTTTTTGTCATCTGGCTACTAAATCAATAATTTTTAAAAATAGGATACATGTTAAAAGGTAGCACAAATATAGGGTACGACTGCAAATCCCTTATTTTGACGAGGCAGAGGAAACACAAGAATCTGAGATGTAAAGATAATCTACTATAACAAATAGTTTGGTGGATCCGTGGTTCCTATTTGCCTTCTTCTTTGATGTGTCTTCCATTGATTCCAGCTTCGCCATTAATAATGGAATTAGAAGAGTAGATCAAAAATTTCAAAGGCAATGTACCAATAGATCTTATTCTGTTGGGAAGATCCAATGTACCTTATTTTTAAAAATAGGGTAAAGGTTAAAATTGTCCCTTATCCAATGTCCATTTTTGTCCCTTTAATATAATTCTAACAAAAATGGACCTACCCTCGTAAATAATTGATAATTTTGGCAAAAAACTTGGATAAATCATGTGACCGTATTAAGCGTAAGCTGCGATGATAAAAATACATAAATTAACATATTTACTTGAAGTAAAATTTAGGGATAATGTTGTACCCTTACACTTTATTGTACTTGTTAGAAGTATAATAACTATAACTTTTTGAACCGATGTGATGTAGAAGAGTATAAATCACTCTCTTGAAGAGAGGTAGGGTAAAAAAGTTATTAAAAGTTATTTTTATTAGCAATTCTTTCATAAAATATTAAATTTTTTAGTGTTATTTTTATTTTTTTTCTTCTTCCTTTCTTTTTCTTTTCTCTTCTCTACCATTACCATAAGTGAAGGAATTAAAAAGACCAGTGGGAATTAAATTTGAAGAAAAGAAGATGAAAACATTCTTAAAATATGGAAAATCACTTATTTTAGACCACAAAAAAAAGACAAAAAAATCACTTATTATGGGCTAGAGAGCTCGTTTGGATTAGCTGATTGTAAATAGTTGATAAGCTTGAAGCGCTGAAACTTATTTTTAAAATAAACGTATTTGGATAAAAGTGCTAATAATAAGCGGTTGATGCGTTTGATAAAATAATACTGATAAGCTATTCTTTCGTTAAATTATCTAAAATACGAATTTTTTTCAAACGATTATAAATTAAAAAAATTCTTTGTATTGAAAATTATTAACAAAAAATATAGAATGCAGAGAATGTCAAAAAATTTATTTTGAAAAAAATATTTTGCGAATTAAAAAATAATAGTAAGGATAATTGAATAAATATTTTGGTCAAACTATAAATGTTTATAAGCTGTAAAGTGATATGTTGGGGTTAACGAGCTTATCAATTTAGCACTTGACTTATATAAAACTTGTAATGTTTACAAATGGGTAGATAAGTTAAAATATGCCAATTTGATGAGCTTATAAGCTTTACCCAAACGCCTATATCTTTCCAACAGAATAAATTGGTACATTGGCTTTGAAATTTTCGATCTGCTCATTTCATTATTAATGGCTAAGCTGGAATCAATGGAAGACACATCAAAGAAGACGGCAAAGAGGAGCCACGGATCCACCAAACTATTTGTGATTGTAGATTATCTTTACCTCTTCATATTCTTTTGTTTCCTTTGCTTCTTCCTCGTCAAAATGGTCGGAATTTAATCCAGCCCAGGTGATTGCTTGCTACCTTTTTTTTGTTAAATTCCAACTTAATTTCTTTTCCTATTTTTTATCCATTATTTATTATTATCCTCGTTTGGTAATTTCAAATTTTTTGTTTCATCGGGCCTTTCAAGTGACAAGGTGTTGTAAGCTGTTGAATATATTTTTAGATATGCAAGCATTTGGTTTAAATGGATCTTGTTTTGTAATTTGTAGAATATTGACTAAGAAAAAGTTTTGGAATTTTGGAGCTGAAATTGGGCTGGTCTATAAAGCTGTTTTCATATCTGGGAAAATGACATTGTATAGCCTCTCCCAAAATCTCTAGTTGTGAGCCCCTCCACTTCCAACCAAGAGATTGTGAGTTCGAGTCATCCCAAGAGCAAGGTGGGAAGTTCTTGGAGGGAGGGATGTCGAGGGTCTATCGGATACAACCTCTCTACCCAGGGTAGGGATAAGGTTTGCGTACATACTACCCTCTCCAGACCAGGTGAGGTTTAAAATATAAAGTTAACTTTTGAAACTTGTGGTTTAAAACAAGCGATAAAAATTTATGTGACTAGAATCATCTCATCAAGGGTAAAAGAAAATTTTTAAAATTGAATTATTTATGCAAAAATATCATTCTTTTTGGAGTGACTAAAAAAGAAAAAGTGTCATATAAATTAGGGCGGAGGGAATACTTTTTACAGGGTAATCATCTCCTATATGGTGTTTAGTTGCTTATATAGATGAAAAGACTCAAAAATTGGGGATCAACTCGTCTATCCGGTACCTCTTTTTTTTGTAATGAAATAAGTGAAATATCATTAACAGAAAGCATCAAGAAGATGCATAGCTTACTCTTAGCATATTGAGGGTCTAAGTGTACATACTAAAAGTTCATGGTGTAGAAGTTAGTTAAAGAAGTTAGTTTGTTAAATCTGTTAGTTGATAGCTGGCTAGTTAGTGGAAGCTGTATATACAGCATAGTGTGTATCGTTTGGAGTCAGCCCCTAAGAAATCAATTCCAATTTTTCGTTCTCCATCTTCTTCTTCACAATTCTTCATGGTATCAGAGCGGGACATGCTGGGACTGTAATTCAGAACCAGCTCCGGCGAGGTTCAATTTTCCGGCAGAAACAAGGAGGCGAAATACAGAGCAAAGGAAGTGTTTTGAGCTCGATTTCAAGCGGTCATGGCGGAAATTGAAGTTAGCTCACTCGATCATAATCATCCTTTATTTTTGCAAGCTTTCGATGCTCCTGGTCTAGTCTTAATTCCGCTCAAGCTCACAGGCCCAGAAAATTACGCACTGTGGAGCAGGGCGATGAAATTGGCACTCCGGGGAAAAGGTAAGCTTGGTTTTGTGGATGGATCGTGTGCTAAAAATATGTATAAAGGTGAATTAGCAGAACAGTGGGAAAAATGCAATGCAATTGTCCTATCGTGGATTGGTAGTACCGTTTCGAATGAATTGATGCCTAGTATTGTATATGCATCAAATGCGAAGAAAGTTTGGGCTGATTTTCAGGAAAGGTTTGATAGATCGAATTTGACGAGAATATATCATCTCTGGACTACTATCGCGACTTTGAGACAAGGAACAAATTCCGTTACTAGTTATTATTCGAAGATGAAGGATCTATGGGATGGATTGGATGTCATAGCACCTTTGGCTTCATATGACTGTGAGGAGTCTAGGCCTTCAGTAGAACTGTTGAAGAACATTCGTTTATTGCAGTTTCTTATGGGATTGAACGAAAGTTATAGCAACATTCGAAGTAATGTGTTGACAAAAAGGCCTGTAATTACAGTAAATGAGGCCTATGCAATTGTCACACAAGAGGAGAGTCAAAGGACTTTAGGAGTCACAGAAACTTTGAAGGATCCTTTAACAATGCTAGCTGGTAGAGGTCATGAGTTTAAACCTAGGAGGATAGGACTTATCTGTGATCATTGTGGTTACAAAGGGCATCTAAAGAAAAATTGCTACAAAATAGTAGGTTATCCACCAGATTTCAAAAGCAAGAAAAAAGGGCAGAATTTAGGGAGCAAGACTTATGTGAATAGTGCAACCAGTGAAGAGAAACATGTGCCAATGCTGCCTACACAAGGAAATTTTTTCACTGAGGAGCAATACAAACAACTGGTCAATCTATTGCAAAAGACTAGCACAGATGAGTGTTCCACTAATACTGCAGGTATTTTTACTTTGATGGCAAATGCAGCAGGTAATGATCAAGTTTGGATAGTGGATTCAGGTGCCACTCACCATGTGACACATTGTAAGAATGCTCTAAATAACCTCAGAACTGCAGATCATAAAGCTAGTGGAGTACAATTACCTACAGGGAGCAGAGCAGAAATTACACATACAGGAGATGCAGTAGTTTTAGGCAATAAAACTATTGAAGGAGTGTTGTATGTGCCAGATTTTAAATTCAACCTGTTATCAGTGTCTAAGCTCACTAGGCAATTATGTTGCTCAATTGGATTCTACCCTGATTTCTGTATATTTCAGGGTCTCTACAATGGCAAGGTGATGGGGATTGGTAGAGAAAACAATGGGTTATACCTGATAAAAGAAAACCTACCAAACGTAGCAATCAGTTTTTTGAAGGAATATGGAGAAACAACACTGTGGCATTTGAGGCTAGGTCATGCATCAACAAAGGCAATGCAACATATCTCAGAACTAAGGAATAAGATACAAGCATGCAAGGAGAATAACTGTGAAGTGTGTCCCTTAGCTAAGCAATGTCGACTTCAATTTCCACTTAGTGGCACTAGATCAAGTAGTTGCTTTCAACTCATACATATGGATGTTTGGGGACCTCACAAGGTTCCTACTTATGATAGAAAATTTTATTTTGTCACTATAGTAGATGACTATAGTAGATTTACTTGGGTGTGCCAAATACAATCTAAGTGTGAAGTAGTTACTGTTATAAAGAACTATCTAGCAATGATAAAGACTCAATTTGAGACAACTGAAGAATGTTAGATCTGACAATGGTACAAAAATTTTCAATTCTCAATGCAATAATTTGTTTGCTTCTCTGGGAATGATACACCAAAGTAGTTGTCCCTACACTCCCCAACAAAATGGGGTGGTTGAATGAAAACATAGACACATCCTGGAAGTAGCTAGGGCCTTGAAGTTTCAAAGTTCAATTCCTAGGAGATTCTGGGGTGACTGTGTAAGGACAACAGTGTATTTGATAAACAAACTGCCTACCAGTGTCTTGCAAGGAAAATCTCCTTATGAACTATTGTTTGGAAAGCCAGCAAAAGTAGATCATTTGAGGGTATTTGATTGCTTATGCTTATGCAAGTAACCTGCCTAAGGGTGACAAATTTGCAGCCAGAGCCAAGAAAGCTGTTCTAATTGGCTACTCAGAAACACAGAAGGGCTATAGATTATATGATTTAGAAAACAGAAGTGTTTTTGTTAGCAGAGATGTGGTATTTAAGGAATAGTTTTTTCCTTTTGGAAAGCAGTTGATTCAGAAGGTGCAGAAGATTTATTTCCTTCTCAACCTCCAACTATGATAGTGGACAACCATTCATCACAAGTACCTGTTGTTGCAAGTGATTCTCATAACATGGAACAGCCAGCAGATGAACATGTGGAGATAGACACTGCCAACATGGACCATGCAGAGTCTAGTGATGACCATGAGTCTTCTACTAATTTGGATTCAGCCACAGTTCATACAGAGCCTGAAGTTGAGAGACTTGCCAATGAAGAAGCAGCATCAGAACAAGTGCACTCACATTTACCAACTGCAGTAGAAGAAACTAGGAAGTCTGCCCGACAAGGAAGGCCTCCTGTTTGGCTTAAGGACTTCATCACTACTACAAAGACTCAGACAAATGCAGTATATTCTATTTCTAATGTTCTGTCTTATGATCATTTATCTCCTGCCTACCAGTCATTCCTTAATGTTTTTTCAGTACTAACTGAGCCACAATCCTATTAAGAAGCTGCAAATGATCAAAGATGGATAGAAGTCATGGACCAAGAAATTAAAGCACTTGAATAAAATCATACTTGGGAAGTTGTAGACTTGCCAGAAGGAAAGAAACCAATAGGTTCTAAATGGGTGTTTAAGATCAAATACAAATCATCTGGTGAGGTTGACAAGTTCAAGGCAAGTCTAGTAGCAAAAGGATACACTCAACAAGAGGGGCTAGATTACCATGAGACATTCTCACCAGTTGCCAAAATGGTAACTGTTAGAACTGTCTTAAGCATAGCGGCTTCCAAAGGGTGGATCCTATATCAAATGGATGTGAACAATGCATTCCTACAAGGGGACCTATATGAAGAAGTTTATATGGTTCTGCCACAGGGTTTCAAACGACATGGGGAGAACAAAGTGTGAAGATTATTGAAGTCACTTTATGGTTTGAAGCAGGCTTCAAGGCAATGGAATATTAAGCTCACAGATGCCTTAGTAGGAGCATGGTACAAACAAAGTGCACATGATCACTTCTTGTTCACCAAACAGACATCACATGACAATGTGATCATACTGGTCTATGTAGATGATCTCCTAATCACAGGCAGTAACATTTCCTTAGTAGAGGAGGCCAAAAACACTCTGCATAGCAGCTTTAAGGTAAAAGACTTGGGTGAGCTCAGATATTTCTTGGGTATTGAAGTCATGAGGTCAAACGAAGGTATACTGTTAAATCAAAGGAAATATGCACTAGAGTTAATCTCTTCCACAGGACTGGCTGGTGCCAAACCTGCTTCTACTCCTATTGAACTCAATCAGAAGTTGACTACTACGGAGTATGATAGACACGTTGGGCACAATGGAGATGAAGAGCTAAAGGATGTGGGACTTTATCAAAGGCTGGTAGGCCAATTGCTCTACTTAACCATCACACGCCCTGATATTTGTTTTGCAGTGCAAGTTCTGAGCCAGTTCATGCAGCATCCTAAGCAGTCGCACCTAAGTGCAGCACTTCGAGTGGTTAGGTACATCAAAGGGTCTCTTGGACTTGGCATTTTCCTCAAGAAGGGACCTATCACTCATATTTCTGCTTCACTGGGCAGCCTGCCCAAACACACGAAGGTCGATTACTGGTTATGCTGTTAAACTAGGGGATTCCTTACTGTCATGGAAGTCCAAGAAACAGCAGACAGTGAGTCGCAGCTCAGTTGAGGCTGAGTATCGAAGCCTTGCAACAGTATCAACAGAGATTACTTGGTTGGTTGGCCTATTACAAGAGCTATCCATTCAGATACATCAGCCTGTTGATGTATATTGTGATAGCAAATCTGCACTTCAGATAGCAGCTAATCCTATTTTTCATGAGAGAACAAAGCACATCGAAATAGATTGCCCTTTGTTCGAGAGAATATTAAGGTTGGGTTACTTGCTCCTCATTACATTTCAACCAGGATGCGGTTGGTTGATCTCATGACAAAAGGACTTGGGGCTGCTCAGCATTCTTTCCTACTCACCAAGCTCGGAGTGTTCGATGTTTTCCACCCTCCAGCTTGAGGGGGAGTCTTAGCATATTGAGGGTCTAAGTGTACATACTAAAAGTTCATGGTGTAGAAGTTAGTTAAAGAAGTTAGTTTGTTAAATCTGTTAGTTAGTTGACAGCTGGCTAGTTAGTGGAAGATGTATATACAGCATAGTGTGTATCGTTTGGAGTCGGTCCCTAAGAAATCAATTCCAATTTTTCTTTCTCCATCTTCTTCTTCACAATTCTTCACTTACAAAAGAAAAGGAAGTATAAGAATAACAACAACAACAATAACATATCCAGTATAATCCTACAAGTGGGGTCTAGGGAGGTGTAATGTGTAAGCAGACCTTATATCTGGGGAGGTAGAATAAAGGACATACCCAGTATCAGCCCAAGAATAAAGGACAAAAAACTATTTTAAGACTAAGGAGCTGATAAATTCCAAAAGCGACTCAGGGTTATATACAGGGGTAAGACTAACCCAGCTAAAAAGATTGACCAAACATTTGGCCTTGATGATGCTTCATGATGGTTGTTTGATACGCTGTGCAAATACCTTGTATTAACTTTATTATTTGTGTCCTCTTCCCATCTGCAATTCCGCATGTTCTTCTTCTTCATTGCTGCTAATATAGTATTCGACATCATTATCATCACCTTTTGATATGTGTTGATATGTGTTATATTCTTCTCTATTATCCAAAACGATCATCACCACCTTCTCCTAGATCGATGTTCCTCGCCATTTTCCCTTCCCCACGAGCAGTCTAAAATACTAAAACAAAGGTGCTTCAATTAAATTGACGACATTCTACTTGGAAAAATAAAAAATCAGTTAGAAAAGTTCTTACAATGTTCGTTCAGTCAAGCAACATTTCTTTTTCTTAACTTAAGGAGAGGGAAGAGGGCTTTCTAAGAAAGGCTTGAAACCTATGAACAGAACAAAATGATGAAATGAAGAAGAGGAAGCAGCAGCCAGTCCTTTCTCCCTGGGTCCCGAACTGGATCTTTTTTTTTTCGGGCGCAGTAAAAAGAGATAGGGGGTTCTAGACAAATAGACAAAGGAAGGAGGGCTACAACGATGGCTAAACGATACCTGAATGGTGAAAGACCCGCAACCCCCGCTACTCAAGCTTCGCCCTTTGTATTGTACCGCCTGGAAAGAGGTTCGCTACCCTTTTTCTTTCCCTGCACCTAAAAGTTGCCTTAGTTCCCTTTTTAATTAGTCGATTTATTAGTGAACAAGGAAAAATATTATCAAGACGAGTGAATAGATTGACCTTGAAACAACAACGATTAATTACTCTTGCTATAAAACAAACTCGTATTTTATCTTTGTTACCCTTTCTCAATTATGAGAAACAATTTGAAAGAATCGAGTCGACCGTTAGAACTACCGGTTTTAAAGCCTGAAATAAATAGGCTTACTTTTTCTTCAGTTATCAGGGCACTTGCTTTTCCTTGGAACTCTTACATCAACCTTGTTGCACTTCCAAACATCAAATTTTTAACCGTTTATACAGGGTGTTTCAATCTCAATTTGTTGGATTTTGAAACAGTAGTTGCTACAAATGGAGAAGCCATGGACATACATATGGATATACTGCTCCCTTATTTTGAAATGGATTTTGTTGTATGGTGCTCCTTTGCTTTTGAAATTTTTTACCTTATATTTACTTTGATATGTTAGTAAGTTTAAGTACTCCTTCATTCTTAACTAGAGATCTCGGGTTCAAGCCCTGTATGAAGTCGCCTTTGTTAGGGAACGCTTTGCCCCCAATGTGAGACTTCCCGGCGCGAATCCAGATATAGTCGGACCCTAATGTTGGTACCGGATACCGGGTGAGAAACCCAAAAAAAATGTTGCGAAGTGTAAGCATGTTCCAGTTTTGAAATTCATGTAGTTGTTTCTGGCTGAAAATATTTATGTGGAATCACATAGCCTATGAATGGCATATACAGTCAAACCTCTCTATGACAATCTCGTTTGTTCCGAATATTTTTGGATGTTATAGCGAAGTGCTATTATATCGAACATATATTATAACATAACATGAAAATTAGTTCCGAAAAAGCTTGGCTTTTATAGTGAAGTGTTGTTATATAGGGATATTGTTATAGAGATGTCTGACTATAGTGGTTTCTTGTTGACCTGTAAATTCGTCTCAATTTTCAGGTGATAGTAAGCTCATCTCGAGATCAGGAGAAGTTGCAAGTTTGAGAACTTTAATTGTTTGACGCCAATTTTAGAGTTTATTTTCTTCACATTTTGGGCCAGTGAGATTTGGAGAGGAACGAAGTTATCACACTGGTGATGTTTCAAATTTGTCGGTGTGCAACACAAATGACATATAATTTCTTCATACATAGATATTTCAGTAGATTTCTTGGTGTACTTGACTACTCATTTACTGTAATATGGCTCCAAAATTGGTATACTTAATTCACAATTGCTAGTATCACCTCCGCTGGTGTGAATTCAAGATTTTGTTCGACATGCATAAACATCAGAAGCAAATAGTCAGGATCACTTGCATGTAATATAGACAACACATAATCATGTACCTCAGCACACGCAGTGCTATTCCTAACATATTTTGTAAAGCAGTCATACAAACAAAAATGATTATTCAGATTAACTCGAGGCAATAATTTCTGAAGAACTGAAAGAGCATACATAACATAAACTGTAATAATTGTCAAGCCTTTGAAGGGAACATACTAATAATTTACAATTCAGATGAATGCCAATTTAATTTGGTGACCAAATTAACCCGAAATGGAACATAAACAGGATAAGAATAAAAGGCTTACCCCGCACATGAAAGTGCTCTCTAACAATGGCGAGAAGGGGTGGACGTATACATGGTCTTATGCTACAGAAGAAAAAATATTTGCACAAGATATAGAGGATGGCAATAATTTGCCACTCTCTATTTCATCTTTGAGACGAACGAATGTTAATTATAACAAATCATAATTGAATAACAAGTGGTTAAGTTCCTGGCCTTTCTGCAGAAAATCTTGGAAGCTGAACCAGAGAGTTGACTCGAGTTACACCTTCTAATCCTGACCATTTCTGATCTTCTGTTACCACAGATTCTGCTTCTGCTTCGGCTACTGCTCGTTTATAGGCATCATTCTCTTCACCCGATCTAACAGTAAAATTTCTCTGTAGAGATGGCTCGGAGTTATGTTCATCATCTGATTCGGCTGCATTATCAGAACGATTGCGCTGAAGTGTAGCAGAAGATAAAGATTGTTCCTCGTTGTCGGATTCCATGTCCATATGTCCGTCCAAGAATAAGCAAACAACAGCACAATCATCCATTTTTGAAGTTGGATATTTGGTTTTCCATTCACGAGCAGCAGAGTCGACTAGGATCCTGGCAGCTGACGACCGTGTAGGAGCTGATGACACTATATCAACAACTTCTTCATTACTCAATACATCCCAAACCTGCAATTGAGAATAGACATTCAATTTTAAAACAGAAGTCATGATACAGTCATACAGCATCAACCTAACTTGCAATTCTAGCGTTGCAATTTTCTTTTTAACTTGAAGAAACAATGAGTTAGAAAGCCTTTCCCAAGAATAAGCGACAGGAAAGCAAATTGCCAAATTTCAATCACCGCGGTTTTATTTTTAGTAATAATCTTTGTTTCCTCAACCAAAGTTTGAATAAAACAAGATGCTTAATGGAGCAGAAGAGTGAACACAGCCTATAAGGAGAGATATATTTGATATCGCTAACGAAACTTGTAGATGATTTCTCCCATTTATTTATTTTTTGATTATCGAGAAACCTCCAAGGACTAGTGGGGCACAATTCGAAACTCTGTAGGTAATGGTCACACCCCTCTATTCTTCTACACTTAAATACCAAGTTTTTGTCTGGGACACGGTTCGAACCCATGATGTGCACCAAACCCACATATCATGTGTTGCACTGTTACGGTTATACCACAAGACCAAAGCCCGCGAAGTATGATTTCTCCCTTTTATTAGAATCAGGAAACCCATTCTAAAGGTCCAATGAATTCCCTTGATCTATTACGGAGAAACATCAAAGTTTTTAAAGTGAAGGAAAATGTTTTAGAAAAATAACTAATGAACATGATCCCCCGGGGAAGAAAAGGTATCTCAGAAAAAGTAAGAGTGAAAATGATAACACCAAAAGGTTTGTGGGATATGATGAAACAAAAGGATTGGTGTTTCATTTTGCTTTTTGGGAAAAGATGATGTTATTATGGTTTTTGAAACCAAACTACTTTACATACCAAGCACCTCATTATCTCAAAAACCAAAAGAAGTTTTATGTCCTACACTCGCTTCGAGCAACAAAAATTTGAAAAGTTCAAGCGCAATGCATTTCGAGGGCATGGAATAGTGCTTTAGAGTGTTGAACAACAACAACAAACCTAGTATGTTCCCAACAGGTGGGGTATGGGGAGAGTAGTCTGTATGCAAATCTTACCCCTACCTAATGCAGGTATGTTTCCAATAGACCCTCGGAGGAATAGTGGTTTAGAGTATAATTTAGTCAAATTTATTCACTTATACCTAATTAACATATAAGCTAACATTCTTTTTTCGAGAATAAGCTTCAAATGCACAGGAGCACTGTGGACAAGGAAAGGGAGTTGCAGACAACCAAACAAAGATAAATAGTACAGAAGAAAAAAGTACAAAGGTTTTAAACTTCTAAACAAAAAGGAAGACATTATATGATTCATTCACGCGGGTAGAAACATTTGGTTGCATGCATCTAGGCTAAAATGCTCAGCAGTCAGAGAACTGCTAAAACATCAAAAGTTATAGAGAATCACCGTTTAAGGGTATCTGCTCAAGTAGCTGAGGTAATACCTATTTGAAATACTAAACGTTCTCCATTTTTTTGACAAACCTGCTAAAGTAGATAAGCTAATATATTTTTTCTTCTTTTTTTACAAGTAGCTGAGCTAATACCTATTTGAAATACTAAACGGATAGTTCGCTTATGAGGACTCTTGGCACATCTGATTCAAGAAACTATTCAAAATCCTTTCCACCGAGGTACAGATGTAAACACCTTTTGTTAAACCTACAAGATTCTACGACAACATAATGATAGACAAACAACCATGATGGTCTGACCAAATATCTGTACAAAGGCCCGTATTAATTCACGAGTGAGAATGATGGCCAAGTGTCTTAGTTATGTAGGTAGCAAACAACAGTTGATGCTTCAAACTAGCGTTGATAGATCATTGTTAACGCGTATATAATATACAAAGTCTTAGCAAATCGATGCACGAAGCTGGGGTAGGTAATCGTATACAGAGAATCATTTTTCTGTTTATTTGTATAATTATGAAATGATAAGGAAATTGAACTTTAACAACAACCACCCAGTAGAATCCCACTAGTGGGGGCTGGGAAGGGTAGAATGTACGCAGACCTTACCCCTACCCCGAAGGGATAGAGAGGTTGTTTCCGGAAGACCCTCGGCTCAGAACTTTCAGAGCTATAATGCATCACATTTTTCAATTCGCTCTTTTTTTTCCATATCATACATAATATATTGCTCCATTTAACATATTGCATGTACTTATGCGAGCGCAGACAGGCACATATAATATTTGATTATATAGTTCCAATTCATCTAAGTCAAAATGCAGGATACTGGAAAGTTTTCATCAAAATAATAGTATTGGAGTCTTCCAAAAGTCCAATACCAAGTTAATCACAGACCCTTCTGAGGATTGCATGTAAATAACTGCTGTCAAAGCTGACACTTCAAATATCACCAGTCTCCATTTTCTTTCTTCAACGGCAAAAGCTACGGAATATACAACCTACCTACTACAGTAGATGAGCTAATACCTTTTTCAAAACAATAGCTACTTTGCCGATGAGTAGACTTGGCACATCTGATTCATACGACAAATCAAATCCGTTCCTCCTAGGTACAGCCATAAACACCTGCTGTTGAACCTTCCAGATTCATGACAACCTAAATGTCCCTTTCTTCAAAGCTACATGACAGACAACCCACCAAATAGCCAAACCTAATACCTTTTTCATGTACACATAATATTCAACCATGCCAAAAAAGATATTACTAGGACATTCAAGGTTGTAACTTTTACCATAATAATAGCATTAGAGTCAGCCAAGAGGATCAATTTGTTACGGAATTCTCATTGAGGCTTTATTAATTTATTTATTTTTTGATAAGGGAAGCTTTATTCTCATATACTTACAACAACTTAACAAATACCATTAAGCTAACAAATTATATAGAGATTCAGACAGCATAACATACCCCATCAGAAGCAAGAACAATGAACTGGTCCCTCTCTGTAAGAACCCGGTGAGAAAATTCTGGCATAGAAATTACACCATATTCCTTCACACAAAAATCGCCAAACGCTCGAGCCATTGCTAATCCAGGGGCATTATCATATGGCAACCAAACTCTATGCACCTCGGGCTCATCTTGCAATGCAAAAACCCGACCTTTACACTGTTTTATCCTCTCAGCTTCCTCTGCCACCAGAAATACTAGATTATCAAATAGGAATTCAAGAAATGATCATACCCCGTGAGAAATTTCACTATAAAAGAGACATACTAGGTAAATCAGGTTTCAGATCAACAGTCAACTGGACTGCTACCATTGAATCATTCTCATCCTTTGACGCCAAGATTGCTCGAGAATCACCAATATAGCCCATATAAAGATTTGAACCCTTAAAACCACAAAAGAACATAAATAAGTTTATAATAAAGAAAAAGACATAACAGAATAGTATGAGGAAAAAATGACAAATGTGACTCGCTTTACCTGTTTTATTAGAGTAACAGCAGTGCTGCCGCTGCAAAAACAATCTAAATTAGGTTGGGACCTCAATTCTTTGTCCATTGCCTTGTATGATTGAAGGAAAGCTTCTCTCCACTGAGTGTCCACTTTATCCGACGTCACTAGATCCTTATCGGGATCCACAGCCTCCACTTGTGGATTCTCGTTGCGATTTGATTCAAATGACTGCAAGAGGGATTTTAGCTTCAGGGGCAGTGCATCCCTTACTTTGCGAGCAACAAGATGGCCATGTGGACCATGGCCATCAAATACACCGCAAAGAGTCACATCTTCCGCGATGAAATCCTACAAAGGTACATTCACATAACATGCCAGATCTCGAACATTTTATAAAAAATCAAAAACGAAGAATTTCATGACTTTAAAGAAATTTTTTCGATTTTTTTATGATACTTTTTAATTGTTAATTGAATGAAATTGTAATTGGTATGAATTGACATAGATGCTTTAAGGCATTAAAGCACGACTTACTTCCCACACGATCATGGCGTCCTGGTTAACACCTTTACGTCCCTGTTGCGTGAATATGCAAGAAGTCCGGCTCTTGCCATTCGTAAAGATCCGATTGGGAATCGAACTCAGATGCTGCAATACGGTTGCAGGATCAGAAAGACTTCTTCTAATCCTCTTTCGACCGAACATGTTTATTCCCAAACATTCATGTGAAACTTTTTCTCCATTGCTCCTACTACTACAAGTACTCGAGCTGCTACTCGAGACACAACCTCCCATTTTGCTCAGACTCACAAAGTGATCATCTGATTGACAACAAAGCTTAGATTTATGGTCAACTAAACAAAATAATGTTGAAATGACAAGATTCCAGCACAGCAAGAAAAGTGCTTATTTGGGCTTAATGCAAATAACTAGGTTCTCTTTCTTCCTTGGTCAAATGTCAATTCAGTCAACTGATAAACCAGCTATACAAAAGAAGAAAAGATTAATTAATGCAATTGTTTATTTAAAAGTACATAAGAAGATGGAAATGCCAGCAAACATTGAAAATGGACTAATTGACCAGCACAGAGTTTAAAGGACTTTTGCATGTGAGCTATGAAATATAATATAATTACTGGCCTGTCTTAAGCTGTTTCCTTCTATGGGAATCTCAATTATACAAATCAAATTATTGACTTTTATGTACTCTCAGTCTTCAATAAAGACATACTATCAAACAATTGTTTTAGCCCCATATGTTGTTACAGCTTCATCTTTTATCAAACAATAGATCCTTGTGGTACGGCCCTTACCCGTACTTCACGCATAACCGAAGCTTTGTGCACCGGGCTGCCCTTTTGTTTTAGTCCTTCACAAATCAAAACTTATTACAATTCACAAATCTTATAAGTATGTTATTTTCCTTGAGGGGTTGTTTGGTTGGGAAACAAGTTATCTCATGATTAATTATCCGGGATTGGTATCCCACTCTCCCATAGGGGATAAAAATAACACTACAATCCCCGGATAATTAATCCCGGAATTAGTTATACCGCGATTTTATCCCAATCAAACGTGGGATAAAATCATCTCAAATTTAATCTCAGAATTAATTATCTCATATGTCTTGCACCAAACGAGCGTGAAGAAGGTAAAAGTAGTGTTTTGGTTGTAAAGTCAAACTTAAAACTAATAGAAACACCCCTTTTAGAGACGCAATGTGAATTTGAATTAGTTCGAAACTATTAGAGCCCATTTGGGCATATGAGATTTTTCCCTTTTTTTCAAAAAAAATTCACTTTTTTTCAAAATAAGCGTTATAAAATTTCCAATTTTTACTTGAAAATGCATTTTGAATATTTTCAAAAATTTAAAAAACTCCAAAAAATTAAATTTTCACTCAAATCACCCACAAAACTTCAAAAACAAAAATAGCATTTTCGCTAGAAAAATGTTTTCTACCTTTTTTTGGAATTTTACAATTCTTATGTCCAAACGCCCACTAAATGGTTATACTAAAAAAACACTAAATAGGCATAGATATATAGCTCAAATGCTCAATTACCAAAATGGAAAATAAAAATGCTACAAAAGAAAGAAAAATTGTGAACACAAATTCCAACATTCAGCCTTTTTAGATCAGATACAAACTAAAGAAAAGCAGTAACATTGACACCCATAACCAAATTGTAAAAACTGGAAAACAGAGGATATAAAAGAGAAAAAGGCAAAAAAGGGGTATGTTCAGGAAAAAGATGAGATATTTAACCTAAATTGTTTATTATTTATATATATAAAAAAAAGGATGAGATTTTGAAAGTACCTTTTAACTTGGTTTTGCAGAAAATTCAAGATTAATTGAGATCAACAATGTAGTCTAAACTGGACGAGACTTTTTAATCTTTTTTTATTTTTTCAGAAAGAAAGGAGAATAATAAGAAGTAGAGATCCAAGAAATGGGAAAGGAAAAGAAAGTTGGCCTATTAATTGCAGAAGCATGAAAAAGGAAGCAGCGAAGAGTAGAGTGGAGTGAGAAAGGAGGACAGATTGAGCTGTTAGTTGACCACTGCCTTTTTCTTTATCTTTTTCCATTTTTAGAATTCCAATAAAAAATAAGAATGTGTTTGGTATGAAAGAAAATATTTTTCAATTTTTTCATGTTTGGTTGACTTAATATTTTGAAAAAGATTTTTCTTCGATTGCAATAAAATGTTCCAATCAAAAAAAGAAAAAATATTTTCCAAAACTCATTCTCAACCTTACTCGTCATATTCCTCATCCCCAAACCTCCACCAACTCACCCAACCCCAACCCCTGTCCCACCCCCACTTACCCACCTCACTCCACTCTAAAAAAATATTATTAATAACACTTTTTTTTCATATTATAGATTCTCTTTTATTTCAACAAATGACCTTTTTTTTCATGATATAAAAAAATATTTTTTTTTCATTTTAACTAAAACAATACTTTCTTTTCACATAGAAAAAAGTTATTTTTTTCATTTTAACAAATTTTATTTTTTACATTTCAACAAAATGAGCATTCTCTTTTCATGATGTAGAAAAAGTATTTTCTTTTATTTCAATAAAATGAGTACTTTATTTTCATGTTGTAGAAAGGATACTTTATTTTTCAACCAAAAAAGGAGTTATTTCTTTTTAGTTATGGAACACAATTTTCAACGTTTATTTTCGGGTAAAAAAGTAAAGCAACACATTACTTCCTTTAGTTTTGTGTAAATTTTTAGAGACTTGGGGGAAGGGGTGAGGAGAGTAGCATAAAAAAAAAACCACGTTCAGGGATGGCAATGGCGGGGCGGGTTTTGTTTGATGCTGGGCGGGGCGGGGTGGGTTAAAATATTTTTTAAAATTTTTAAAGCGGGGCGGGGCAGGACAGGTAGCAGATTAAATGCGGGGCAACTTTGAATTATAGCTTTTTGAAAAAAATAATCATTTTAACTATAATTTCACATTCTTCTTAACTAGCACGAATACTATGTTGATTTATAATTAACCAATTTGCATAAGTCTCACCAAAATGATATTACATAAGTCAAGATATGTTTACTTAGTTATTTTTAGAGTAGGTTTATAGTAATCCTTTAAATATATCTTTTTGTTACGTTTGACAAAAATCAACATTTTTGAAGTTCTGCTTTTGGTTAATTTATGATTTTTGTTTTGTTTTGTTATGCTTTGAAATTTTTTACTGGTTACTTCTTACGTAAAGGATCACAGTAATTTGAAAGTTTTTAAATTCTATCTACACTTTTTTTTGTATGGATCTGAGTGGTGAAAAAGATAACAATGAGACTAAGCTTATAATTTCCAAAAACAAGGATTTGAAGAACAATAATAAAATATCAAGTTATTTTGTTTTAAAAAAAAAATTAAGGAAAAAAGAAAAAAAATTAAGTGAGGCGGGGCGGGGCTGGGCGAAAATTAAAACAATAACTATGCGGGGCGGAGCGGGTTGAAATTTTTGTGGGTTGTGCCAAACCCGCCCCGCCCCGCCCCATTGCCATCCCTATCCACGTTAGGTTTGGAGAGAGATATGACCAGATATATAATAGGGGAAGCAGATGCAAGCTTTTTCTTTCAATAGCGGGCCAAATGAATACAGGATCATCGGTCTACTCTTCCTCAATTCACCATTTTGAATCTTATACAGAAGGTTTTACCGTATCAGCTCGTTCTACCTATACCGCAGTTGAAGCACCTAAAGGAGCTTTTGGTGTCTTTCTTGTCAGTGATGGAAGCAATCGCTCCTACCGTCATAAATAAGAGCTTTACTAAAAAAATATTTTCTACTCTCTAATCAAACAGTAGAAAATAATTTTCGAAAAAAAAGTTTCCACTTACCAACCAAACAAAGAAAAATAAGTGATAAACCACTCATTTTTCATGAATTCCTTCGTACCAAACACACCCTAAGTGGCATTTGGGCAATGATTCTTGAAAAAAGATAATGTTTGGAGTTAACTTAAAGAGTACTCCCTCCGCTCCAAAATAAGTGATTTGTTGCTTGTTTTCACGCAGATTAAGAAATTCACCTTTTAGCATTAATTAGTAATGAAATTGACCAAATTAACCTTTATTATCCTACATAAATACTTCTAAAACATACTCCAACACTATTTACTCCAAGGGCAATGTAGGGAAAAAAATAATTAATTCATTCTTGAAATCTGAAAAAATCACTTATTTTGGACCACAAGAAAAAGGCCAGAAAATCACTTATTTTGAATCGGAGAGAATAACATTTAATATTTAAAATTATATTTGAACATACATTATATTTGAAAAGGTATAATAATTTTGTGAGCGGGAAAACGTTTTTTTCCAGACAACATGAAAAGTTATTGAAAAACTCATTTTTGAAAGAATCTTCAAAAGAACTTATAAATTTTTGTGAACAAAACGCTTTTAAAAAAAATAATCTGGAATCATGGACAAACTTTGGTGTTCAGGGTCGTTTCTAGAATAGAAGCTATGGGTCTATTTGAACCTGTAATTTTCACTCTTTGAACTTAGATGTGATAGAATATAAAATTAAAATATTGGATCTGCCTCTAAATTTCAAATATCATTTTCACTTGAAAAGTTTTTACATTCTTTTTTTGGAATTTTATGTCCAAACACCCACTTAGTTTCTTCTCTCGTTAATGACTATGTTAAAGATAATTTTGTGAATAATAGTAACATCTACAATGTTGAATACCTTTTACTAATATTTTATGTATTTTTAATTTTTCAATCGTTTGAAGCAATCTTCACTGGCAAAATGATATGTTTCAAGTAACATTAGCATTATTCATGCCAAAGCAAGAACACTGACTTTGTCCTTGATGTACGCCTCTCAGAATATATTTTAAATTGTATTTTGATTTATAGTATGAGTGGCTTCAGTGGCGGATCCAGGATTTTATGCAAGCGGGTTCAATCTTAGAAGTATATCACTTTAGTCGTAAAATAGTAGTTATCTAGTGGGTTCAAATAAATATTTATACAAAATTTACATAACTTTAATCCTAATTAATACATATATACAATATAATTTTTTGGTGAAGCGGATTCAATTGAACTCACGAGCCACCACTTGGGTCCGACACTGAGTGCCTTTAAGTAGTTTGTAAATATGTAACATAAAGAATATATGTTCAAATTTACATCTATTTGTTTGTTTTGTCCCATGTAATGCAAAACCTTTAACATAATATGGATTAAGGAAAGATTGCGGATTAAACTATCACATAATTACACATAATGTAAATAAAAAGAAGAATAATACAAAGATTTAACGAGTTTCTATCATGGCTGCCTTCCCAAGGCAGAAGCAGAAAAAAAGGTTTTGTTAATATGATAGAAAGGAATAGTAAAAGAAATCTTCAATTATAGTGGGTGTTTGGACATAAGAATTATAAAATGCAAAAGATAAGTGAAGAAAAAAAAATCAAGTGGAAATGGTATTTGAAAATTAGAGTTGTGTTCGGACATTAATATAATTTTGGGCTGTTTTTGAATTTTTGTGAGTGATCTGAGTGAAAATTTTGAAAAACGGCTTTTTGGAGTTTTTCAAGTTTTCCGAAAATTCCATAATTCATCTTCAAGTGAAAATTGAAAATTTTATGGCCAAACACCGATTTCGAAAAATAGTAAAAAAAAAAATCGAAAAAAGACTGAAAAAATCTAATGTCCAGACGGGCTCATAATTTCCGTTATTTATCCCAAACGTGTCACAAATTCAGTGGAATAGTCACTTTTTAACATGGTATTTAGTTTTTATCCAATATTTTTAATGCTGAGCAAAAATAACCAATACTCTATCAAAATTAATACGAAAAGACGTTTTACCCTTTCTTCATGAGTGTTGTGTAAATATTAAAGACATGATATCCTTAACATTTACAATGCATACATGATGTTAAGGACGTCGGGTCCTTAACATTTACACTGCACATATGAAGTTAAGGACATGAGGTCCTAAAGTTTAACAACGGAAGATGCAAATACAGGACACTTTGTCCTTAATATTTACACATCATTTATGAAGTTAAGGACATGGTGTCATTAATATTTACACAACACTCATAAAGTTAAGGACACTAGTCCTTAATATTTACACTGCACACATGAAATTAAGGACACCATATCCTTAACTTTTAAACTGCACACATGAAATTAAGGACACCATGTCCTTAACTTTTAAACTGCACATATGAAGTTAAGGACATGTGGTCCTAAAATTTAACAACATAAGGTGCAAATACAAGTGAAGGACATTATGTCCTTAACATTTACACTGCACATATGAAGTTAAGGACGCCATTTCATTAACATTTACACTGCACATATGAAGTTAAGGACATAATGTCCTAAATTTTAACAACGGAAGGTGTAAATACACGACACTTTGTCCTTAGCATTTACACTGCACACATGAAGTTAAAGACACTGTTGAAATTATTGGTTTTAGTTTTTCCGATCCTAATTCTCATGGCTCTCACAAGAATGATTTATAGAGCACAAGAAGAAGAAAAGAAGATGAAAGTTTCGATGGTCTCAATAGAAATAATGAGAAGCTTCCCTAAGTCAGTAAAGTACAGGAGACTAGGGATTTGGTCTCTACTTCAACTATACACACTCATCACACCATGGAGCAGCCAGAACCATTGGATCAAAATTAAAGATAATAACCAGAACCATTAGATTGTGTTGGGTCCAAGATGCAAGAATTTAAGCAAGACACGTGGCGCTATTACTGCCAATGGATCAGGCATTGCTGGAAGTATTTCCACCGTCTGATTCTTATTCACAAACCAACAAATATTTCTAAATATTGTACACATGGTACAATAGCTGTATAGGGACTGTATAAGGTACATAACACCTGTATATAATTTGGACTATAGTATATAGCCAATAGGAGATGTACAAATATAGGATACACTTTTTATTTCTTTTGTCAGAATACTTGTATAAATAGATGTCTTTACAGTAATGGAAATATGCAAGAAAGATTTTTCAAATCCAATCTCTGATTTCTATATGGTATCAGAGCACTAAAAATCACCCATCCTCTTGTTGATTTGTTCGTCATTATCTTCTTTTCTCATTCCAAATCTGAAAAATGGCTGGATCATCTGAAGTCATTTCTGGAAACACTACAGCTATTGTAAGAAATGCAGCACCAAATCATAGTCATCCCTTCTTCCTTCATGCTTCAGATTCACCAGGAATGAACCTGGTAAACTCATCCTTCAATGGAAAGGGCTATGGAGGTTGGAGGAGATCCATCTTGATTGCTCTTTCTGCAAAGAACAAAGTGGGATTCATAGATGGATCTTACAAGGCACCAGATTCAAACTCAACATACTTCAAATTATAGAGCAGATGCAATGACATGATCATTTCATGGCGGCTAAACTCATTGTCTAAAGAGATAGCTGACAGTGTGATTTATTCAAAGACAACTAGGGACTTATGGAAGGAACTTGAGGACAGGTTGGACAGTCTAATGGAGCAAAGCTTTACCATTTACAGAAGGAGCTGAGTGATTTGGTGCAAGGAACAAATGACATAGCTGGTTACTTCACCAAAATTAAGGGTTTATGGGATGAACTTGATGCCCTAAACACTAATGTGAACTGTTCTTATGCATGTCAATATGGAGGTAAGACAAAAATGAGTAAGTCTCTCCAAGATGAAAGGCTGATCCAATTTTTGATGGGTTTAAATAATACCTATGGTCCAGTCAAGAATAATATTTTGATGATGTCCCCTCTTCCAAGTGTGAATCATGCTTATGCACTCTTAATGCAAGACGAAAAACAGAGAGAGGTCTACGTGAACTCACAGTACCCTGGAGACTCTGCATCTTTCTTGGCTGCAAATCACAACAACAGTTTCAGTCAGAAATTTGGAAACTATGAGGCAAAAGGAAGGAAAAACAATATGATATGTTCTAACTGTAAAAAGTCAGGACATTCAGTTGATAAATGTTAGAGGATAATAGGGTTTCCAACTAACTTTAAGTTTACCAAAGGAAAGAAGTTTCAAGGAAATGTGAGAAGCAATGCAGTCCTCACAGGAGAAGGAGAGCAGGGACAGGGGTCAATCACCTTTGATTGTGGAAACGAGGGACATCAGATTAGTCAAGAACATTATGCACAACTCATGCAACTCCTACAGAATGTCAATGCTAGCCAGCCAAATGCTTCTGCCCCTGAGGCAGCAGTAAATGTTGCAAATTGCACGGGTAATTTATTTAAAAAATCAATTTCTAGACTCATTCATTTCAAACAAAGGACTTGGATTTTGGACACAGGTGCAACGAAACACATGTGTTTTGATTCAAAAAATTTTCTAGATCTAAAACCTCTAATATCTCCTAAATATGTTAATCTTCCTAACTCTTTCAAGGTTAGGGTAACAAAAGCTGGTAGTGTCATTATTAATCCTCATATCACTCTAAGTAATGTTCTGTTTTTTTCTAGCTTCAAACATAATCTCATTTCAGTTCAAAGATTATGTCAACAACTAAGGTGTCTGCTAATTTTTTCTTCTATTGGTTGTTTGTTGCAGGGCCCTTCAATGAAGAGGCCTCTGGAGTTTGGTAAAGCTAAGACATGCCTTTATCTTCTAGAGTCTTTTATCCATCACCCTAAGAAGTTTCATTCAGATGTTGTTATTTCATTATCTAGTCTAGCACAATCTAGTTGTCTTTCAGTTTCTAGTTTTTTTAGAATTCCTGTAAGGAATGGTTCTGATGTAAGGTTATGGCACCTTAAATTGGGGCTCATGCCATTTTCAGTAATGAAGAATATTTGTTCAAAACTTTTTTCTCCTTTTCATTTTGATTCTACTTGTAATATTTGTCCATTAGCAATGCAATCTAGATTACCATTTACATCCAGAGAAATCAGATCTAAGAATATTTTTGAATTAATACATATTGACACATGGGGACCTTATAAGGCATCAACATACAATGAAAAAAGATATTTGTTAACTATAGTTGATGATTATAGCAGAGGCACATGGAATTATCTTTTGAAAACTAAAAGCAATGCATTTTTTCTTCTAAAGTATTTTCTGGCAATGGTAGAAAGACAGTTCAATACAAGAGTCAAGGTAATCAGGTCTGATAATGCTTTGGAGCTTGGAGGAAGTGCAAAATCCTCTGATTTCTTTGCTTCTCAAGGAATAATTCATCAAACATCATGTGTTCACACTCCACAACAAAATGGAGTTGTGTAGAGAAAGCATATGCATCTACTGGAGGTTTCTAGAACCCTATTGCATCAATCTAAGGTACCTATATCATATTAGGGAAGGGGGGGGGGGGGGGTTTGCTGACTGCCACC
>ML257306.1:31254-55105 GCA_005239495.1 Nicotiana undulata
ATCATATTAGGGAAGGGGGGGGGGGGGGTGTTTGCTGACTGCCACCTTCCTAATTAACAGATATCCATCTAGGATTCTCGAAAACATGACACCTTATGAAATCTTATTTGTCAAGACTCCTTCTTATTCCTTCTTAAGAAGCTTTGGTTGTTTATGCTATGCTTTAACAATTTCACACAACAGAGGGAAGTTTGAACCTAGAGCAAGTGCATGTGTTTTCATGGGGTACCCTTATCGGAAAAAGGGGTATAAATTACTAGATTTGAAAAGCAAGAAGATGATAATTTCAAGAGATGTGCGATTCTATGAATCAATTTATCCTTTTTCAGGTTCATTCTCACCTTCACAAAACTTGTGTGCACCTTTCATTTTCAACCAAGAAATTCCAGCAGATACACAAGTTGAGATCCCTCAAGCTTCATATGTCATAAATAGTGAGCTTGATAACTTAGTTCCAGACCTGATTAATCCTGCTGCAGATGAATCTTCACCAATTAGTTTTGAATCCACATTATCTCCTGTGCCACCATTTAGGGAAACCAATGATCATATCCCTGAAATCAATTTGAGAAGATCAGACAGACCTCATAACAAGCCAGGATATTTAAAGGATTACATATGTAATTCTGTGTACTTGACTGATTTGACTAATTCATGTTTTAATCAACCTATTAGTCCTTCAACCTATTCTTTTGTTGTATTATCAATTACAAATCAACAGATTCTGAACTCTATTTGTAATGAGACTGAACCAACTAGTTTTTCTCAAGCAACTTTACACCCAGGATGGAAGCAAGCAATGGAGTCTGAAATTCAAGCACTGATTGACAATCAGACTTGGGAAGTTGTAAAGCTACCAGAAGGAAGGAAAACTTTGCCATCTAAATGGGTGTATAAGGTGAAGCATAGATCAGGCGGAAGTATTGAAAGACTAAAGGCAAGACTAGTCATCAGAGGAGATATTCAAAGGGAAGGAGTCAATTTCAATGAGACTTTCAGCCCAGTGGTAAAAATGACTACAATAAGATGTATCTTGACAATTGCAGTAAAAAGGGGTTGGAAGATCCCTCAACTAGATGTCAATAATGCATTTTTGCATGGAGAATTAGAGGAGGAAGTCTACATGAGGTTTCCTGCAGGTTGGTCTTCTCCTAATCCAAATCATGTATGCAAACTTAAGAAATCCCTATATAGACTACGACAGGCATCTCGACTATGGTATGCTAGGCTTGCAGCAGCTCTGAACTTTAAAGGTTTCATTTCATCCATGAACGATTATTCACTATTTTTCAAAAGATCAGGAAATTTTATCTCCATTGTTGTAGTCTATGTAGACGATATCATTCTCACAGGAAACAATCCAGAGTAATTGTCTCAATTAAAGTGTTTTTTGGATTCAGAATTCAATATTAAGGATCTAGGAGACTTGCATTATTTTTTGGGACTGGAAATATTCAGAGAAACACACAGAATGATAGTAAGCCAGAGAAAGTTTACCTTGGATCTCCTGGATGAGTATAATTGTAATCATCTGCCACTGGTTTCCTCACCTTTGGACCCTTCGTGCATGTTAAGTGCAGAATCCGGTGAATTATTGAAAGATCCAACTTCTTATCGACGGATCCTTGGGAAGCTGAACTACTTAACGCATACCCGACCAGATCTGTCCTTCGTCGTGCATCATCTGAGTCAATTTATGCAGCAGCCTCGGACTGCCCATTTTTCTGCAGCTCTTAGGGTCGTTTGCTATCTGCGCTCAGATCCGGGTCAAGGACTTTTTTTGTCTGCATATCCTTCACTTAAATTGTTGTCTTTTTGCGATGCCGACTGGGGTTCTTGTGTGGAATCTTGAAGGTCAATCAGTGGATTTTTTATCACACTTGGAGGCTCTCCCATTTCATGGAAGTCAAAGAAACAAGCTTCCATTTCACTCTCTTCGGCAGAGGCGAAATATCGCTCTATGCGAAGAGTAGTAGCAAAAATCACATGGTTGACTCGTCTACTTACAGATATGAGTAGTCCACCATCACTTCCTGTTCCGATTCACTCCGATAGTCAAGCCGCGATACATATTGCACGAAATCCGGTCTTTCACGAAAGGACTAAGCATGTGAAAATTGATTGCCATTTTGTTAGACAACAATTTCTCTCCGGCTTAATCTCTCTATCGTTTGTGCCTTCGTCTTCACAACTCGTAGATCTCTTCATTAAATCATTATTTGTACCTTTGCATCATTCAATTCTCGGCAAGTTGGGGGTTGCTTCTCTCCCCTCCAACTTGAGGGGGGGGGGGTGTTGGAATTATTGGTGTTGGTTTTTCTGATCCTAATTCTCATAGCTCTCACAAGAATGATTTACAGAGCACAAGAAGAAGAAAAGAAGATGAAAGTTTCGATGGTCTCAATAAAAATAATGAGAAGCTTCACTAAGTCAGTAAAGTACAGGAGACTAGGGATTTGGTCTCTACTTCAACTATACACACTCATCACACCATGGAGCAGCCAGAACCATTGGATCAAAATTAAAGATAACAACCAGAACCATTAGATTGTGTTGGGTCCAAGATGCAAAAATTTAAGCAAGACACGTGGCGCTATTATTGCCAAAGGATCAGGCATTGCTGGAAGTATTTCCACCGTCTGATCCTTATTCACAAACCAACAAATATTTCTGAATATTGTACACATGGTACAATAGCTGTATAGGGACTGTATAAGGTACATAACACCTGTATATAATTTGGACTATAGTATATAGCCAATAGGAGATGTACAAATATAGGATACAATTTTTATTTCTTTTGGTCAGAATACTTGTATAAATAGATGCCTTTACAGTAATGGAAATACACAAGAAAGATTTTTCAAATCCAATCTCTGATTTCTATAGACACCATGTCCTTAATATTTACACAACACCCATGTCTAGTACATGGGTATTTTCGTCCGGACAGGTAAAAATTTAGTAAGCATTGGCTAAATAGTAAATATATTTTAAACAGTGGCTAAAGAGTAAAAACATCTCTAATTAGTGGCTAACTGTGCACTTTCCCCACAAATTTACTAGTAGGTCAATGGCCTCAAACAAAATAAGATTCGGAATCTCAATCGTGCTTGTATTAACACGGGTTTCAGTTTTCTGTAGCTATATACTTACGTTGTCGCGCCAACTTAGTTTTCTTGCGCTATAGCGCCAACTAATTACTCTTAACATTTGATGTGATATTGTCAGTTCTTCATCAAATTTGTATGCCTTTTTTTAATGGCTCACACAATTTAAGAGTATCTTCGACATCTTATACGCAACTTGTTGAATTAACGTGAAACTTTATTCGTACACCGTAATATAAGATAAATAAAACATACAATTACAAATGTTGAAGTCGTCTGTAATTGTAGTAGACGTTTGAGTAGCTTGATAGTATGATTCTTCACATAAGTTATATATATAAAATTAAACTCTTGTGGTATGTACATTGCCACAAATGATACTTTAGGGGATCCAGTTACAATCTAACTCAAACATCGGAGACTATAAAATATACTTCTTTCGTTTGAGGTTCGACACAAAACGTTCAATTATCCCGGATAATGTTTGCATCCTCGATAATACCGCGACTGCTAGCACAAACTTAGCCGGTACTTATTCCCCCAGATACCATCATTACTTCTTCTCCGGGGAAAAATGTTCACGATCTGTGGGCCTTCTACCTCCACGCGGCATGCTCACAGGTTTAATTGTTAATCTAACATTACGTCCAAAAATGTTAATTTTGTGACTCGGCGAAAAACCAAAAGATGTCTTACTAACATTTATTGATATGTCAAAAGCTTAATTTTGCCATGGCTGTAAGCAATGATGTATTTCACAAGTATACTGTTGTCCAACCACAAACGCCTTAACTACTCTTTATAGAACCAACCTTTTTTTTTTCTTTTTAGTTTTTCTTTTTGGTTAATATTAAGGTACATAAGAAAGTCAAGGGACAACTTTTTCATCCACTTGCATATACCCATAAAACGGTGATAAGATATTTGTACTTGGTACCACCACGAAAAAGTATGGGCCCAATTTCTAATCTTCACCTTTTCAAGATCCAAAGATGGTGGAAGCAATTATTTACACAAAATTTGAACAATCAACATTATCGTTATCAAGGACTAGCATGTCAACCTCAGGAAAAGCATGTCAATCTTGTAGCCTATTTGGCTAAGCTTTTTCAAAGTCATTTTTTTAAACAAAAAAATTACTATTTATTTTCAAAGTTGAAGTGTTTGATCAAGTTTTTAGAAAGAAAAAAAAGTGTGATTCTTTTAAACAAGTATGACCGAAATAAGTGTAAAACAAAAAGAGTGACATATCTATATATAACGCTCTTTTAAAGAGTGTTATATGTTAACGTCTGTTTTGGACGTTAAGGTAAAAGAGCGTTATATATAAAACGCCTTTGTAAAATGCATTATACCTGGAAGCTGATAAGACATGTATGTATAGCGCATTTATAAAGCGCGCTATACCTGTTTTGTGGGCCCACCAATAAGTCTCCTGCGTTTAACTAACATACAATAATTCAAATGGGTATAACGCCCTTTAAAAGAGCATTATACCTAAAAAAATTCAACCCCCGAGCTAGGCATTGCCTTATTTAAAGGCGTTAGGATTATACAAAAATCCATTCAAAAATATTCCTAACTCCTGTTAAAAAATTTCTTCTTGTTAAATTCTCAAGCATTTTTTCATAATGTCTTAAGAGCGAAAAGTAAGGGTTTCATTATTGGGGGGGGGGGGGGGGGGGGGGGGTGAGGTTGTGGTGGCGAATAACTTTGTGAGCTATAGTTTATCTCCACAGTGTCATGTTAAGTTACCACTTACAATGGAGTACGATTAATTGGTATCGTTGTTATGTAATAAAATGAGTGTGAGGAAACGCTCGGTGAACCTTAAAGTAACCGGAAGATATCCGTATTCTGTCACTCCGCAAGGGGTTGCTTGTTACGCTGAGTTTAACATCGAGGATGATGAAACTTTGAGGAATTTTTGGAGGACTCCGGATGAATACCAGGAATTTCTTGTGATAAAATGTTGGAAATGTACGTCAAGGTTGAAGACGTTCACAATAATGAGGTTGCGCATAGTAGGGATAACCCTCAGTCATCAGGTAGTTATTCTGGAGCAGTTTTTGCCGGACAGGTTCCGGCTGAAAGAGTTTGGCCTGATTTAAACTTATCACCACGGGCAAATGAGGAGCGAGGAAATAATTTCTTACATAATCCACAAGGCGAGGGGTAATGTCACGACCCAAATTCGCAACCTTAGGAGTCATGACGGCGCCTAACACCACACTTGCTAGGCAAGACAATATTGGAGTTCGATTAGCTAATTTCCCTTGATTATTTACTTAAGCACAAATAAAATAAATTTAAAGTAAACTTAATTTAAATGATTTCCAATGAATACTCCAAATATAAAATAATAAGCAACTAAATAAACCGAGTCACGAACTAATTATAGAAATAACTCTAAGACTACCCCAGGGTCTGGTGTCACAAATCACGAACTTCTAAGAATACTACAAACAATGGGCTGAAAGAATAATATAGTTGTTTTGAATAAATATAAAACAATCTCTATGAACTAAGAGAAGACTCCAGGGATCTGCGAACGCCGACAGATATACCTCGTGTCTCCGAATGATGGATATTCGCTACTAAAAATCTCTAATGCTGGCCGGTACCTGGATCTGCACAAAAGTGTGCAGAGTGTAGTATCATTACAACCGACCACATGTACTGAGTACGTGCCGAGCCTAACCTCGACGAAGTAGTGACGAGGCTAAGGCGGGGCAATTTTAACATATCCTGTGACAATATATATATGTAATAAAGCAATAAAATAATTCTACACAAATAAGAAAATATAAACTGAAATAATAAATAAAATATCTCTGTCGCCTATTCTAAGCCTCAACTGTCACCAAAATCTCACACAAAGTTTCCAATTTCCAAACTTCACTTTAAAATAACCGAAGGTGCATTGTCACGACCCAAATCCAAATTTAGGTCGCGATGGCACCCAACTCCGATGTCAGGCAAGCCAACCTTAATTTTCTAGTGATCCCTTTGTATTTTATCAAACATTTTCCATTACTTGTGAAAATTTAGAACTTAAAATACGTATTAAACAACCGTAACGAGAAAATACCCATATTAGTCACCACCAATAATTACAACCGAAAAGAATATAATGTCCACTACGTGGGTGTGCCAGGAACTGGCGTCACGAGTCTACGGGCATCTAATAAAAATGAGTATCCAAAAGAAAATACAAATCTGCCCTACTGTCTGATGAAAATATAAACAGACATAGCAAAAAAAAGAAAGGAACTCCAAGGTGCTTCTACAGAGGAAACGTCAAGGAAAGCAGCTCATCGAGAAGTCCACACCCACTATAGGTCAGGGACGAACTCCGGATGAATAACCAGATGCACCTGCTGTCGCGCCCCCTTTTTTCCCCAGGCACTCCTTTCGGGACCCGATTTTAAAGGGTTTATGACATTGGTTGAGACAACTCGTTCCTTTTGGGAAAAGGGTTTGCATTTTTTGAAGAGTCGCCACCTAACGATTTTGAGGTGCGTTAGGGCACCTATCATGGGGGTTCATTTAAAACTACGTTTGATAACTAGAGACAGGGTAAGGGCTTGAAATTATCCTAAGGGGAAGGTGTTAGGCACCCCTCAGGATCCACAGGTGTGGTTCCCGACCAAATAGCTTTTGTGAATTTTTGTACAACTAGCAAATAAACAAATATGGCTCAAATAATAGGGGGTTTAGGTCTAAGTACACATAAGTTTGGAAACAGTTAATGGAAAAGCTAGATTTTGAAAAGAATTATAATCTAATCAGGTTTTGGGAGTAAAGGGGTATCCTAGGTTTGTTTGTAATATGGATCACATAAATGCAATACCCGATATGACACTCCTCAAATAGGGGCTACACGTGGTATTAGCGCACCGATCATCATATCCATATCTACCCTTTCCCACCCCGTGAAGGTAATTAAAGCGACTGTTGGTCTCGACCTCTATTGCATGCTGTTACCCGTCCCTTCCTATTAATCCCAGAGGAATTTAGGACTTCTATCCTATAAGGGGATTCTAGGCAGACCCTCAGGTTTTAAAGGTAAAAATACTAAGGCGACATATAATAAAACAGATAGGACTTCAATTAAAGGGGAGCATGGAAAACAAATAGAAGGCTCAGGTACACCTCCACAAATAGTACACTAAACAACATGACTCATACACAATTAAGGTCCAAATTCAGATCCTAGGCATGGTATCTAAGTGATAACAACAAAATCAAATTTATAACTCAGAGAGGAAGTCGTAATCAATTTTTCCTACTGGTTTTAAACATGCTGACAATTAAACAATAGTCGCAAGAGACAGTTCCAGTTTTTATTATTTAAGTTGATTACCTAAGGCTTGCCTAGGCGTGGGTTAATATACAACAGTTGTTCAGAATTGTTAACAGTTTTAGATTGTTATACCTAAGAACATGTGATTCTAAGTGTCGCAGAACATACAGGAATTTATTACCAGTTGTTAGAACAGGGTGACTATTTTATGTATCCATAGTTAGACTAAGTGTAATTAAGCGAGTGCGATCCTAGAACATGATATCTAATGCAGAATGATGCATATGCAATTTCTAAAACAAGATTTCTAAACGCACACAAAATCACAACCTTATGCATAGTTTCAGAATAAACACAGGCAACAATTTTTAATGTTGTTTACCTTAGAACAGGTTTTCTAAGTGTGGAACATGGTGGCAACATGAATAACAACTGACGTTAACACATTTTTTTAAAGCAAGCTTTATGAATGTTTTCAGGTCGTGTAAGATGCATATAGGACAGAATCACATTATTTTGTTTCATGTCATTATTTACCTTAGAGGCAGGATTTCTAAGTGATGATGAGATGCTGAAAACAGTATATATAGATCCTATGTAGCATGATATCTAATGCATGGCATGCTTGGCATATGTTGTACCTAAACATGGCTGCTATTGCGCATAGAGAAAGTAAACCTAGGAAGCATGGTTTCTACCTTTGATTACACTACACCATGCATATCACCCTCCCATTTCACTATCCATCCCCAGAGTTGTTTTACAAATAATTATTACAGACTATTGGATATGAATTACATAACTGAAATAGAAGAAAATAAGAAGTTAACTATAGGGAGCCTACAATATAGGCCCAGATCTCCATGTCCTCAATGCCAGGTATTGTTTCACAGCCTTTCTCACAATCCGGGTGTGTTAGAGTTCCCTAAGGACCTCAAGGGATCCCAGGCAGTGCTCACACCCAGATTTCATAGCCAAGATAGAGTAAGTGTAGTGTGGAATGGCCAGCCTTAGTGTGTCAAAGTTCAGAGGGAGCTCAGGGGTCCCAAAGCAATGCTCACACAAAGGGGGCAGAACTTAAGAGGTCTAAGAGTAGAGTGAGAGTGCTTGACAAAGTTTGAAAACTTTGAGTAGGAAAACAGTTTTGGAAAAAGGGATCTAATTGAAATAGTTTTCATAACAAAAGTTTAACTGATGAAAACAATTTGAAAGATCATGAACACCAATGTCAAGACCAAAATAAGTCCAGCATCACACAAAAGACCAAGAATAGTCCAACAACCACAAGCAGGGGTAATGGGGTTTGAGGGACAAATACAGAGCATGTGAGGGTAGGCATGTAGCATGCAATACACAATCAGAATTTCCTAAGGACTCGAGGGATTGGGGATACAGTAGGGTATATGATTAGACTAACATAACATGACCAAATAGTTTAAGACAATAGAGTATACCCTAATCAAACTAATGTACCAATCATAGGCATGAAGATTCACATAGAACATGTATCAGGTACATAAAGACATACTGGTTATGACAAATAGAGTATAAATTAACATGTGAATGGAGTTCGGGATTCTAGTTACATGTTGAACAACAAAATATTAAGTAAAAGCATATCAAAAGCACAATGAATTGCAACAGTAATAGAAATATGTTGGTTTGAGAACTGAAATTTGAATTAGGACATACTAATGAAGTGAAGAAAGCAGTAACACAAAGCAGAAAAATAGGAGATGCACAGTAGTTAGCCTTGGCTTGCAGCCGGCTAACTTAGAGTAGTAGCAAGTAGCACATAAGAGAGAATAGAGAGTTTTAGTTGTGAGGAAGAGAGTTATTGAACCAGACCAGTTCGTTTCTTAATGAAAGAGTAGTGCATATATATAGTTTGAAAACAGATGGTAAATAAGGTAAGAACCAGTAATTAAGGGATTGAGTATCAATCAGTGTAAAATCAGCATAGGTATCCCTTAATTGAAGGGGTTAAGTTCAAACGGCTAGTAGGAAAATAACAAATAAGAAAAGTTCCCATATGTGACATGCAGATAACATATAAGGAAATAATTTCAACAGTACAAGTATGCAATTGAGACTAGGTTCAGAACGTTTCAGCTAAGGAAATAACATAAGAGTTCGTGTGATAGCATAATCGACCAAAAATAGGACAAGGAAATAATTTAAAGGTTGTAAATCAGCAAGGGAATCCTCACAGGAGATCAGTGAGATATTAATTGCAGGAAATTAGGGGTTAAGCAGGAGTAGTACTGATTCTTGTGAGTACCCGAAGTAAACACATAATAGGAAAAAATTAGAGACTCCAGTAACAATCACATAGAATCAGGGATTCGAATAGGAATAACATTAATTAAAGGAAATTAACACGAATTAGAAAAGATAATAGGCAAGAAGTCAGAAGCCCTAGTAGGGAAATCATATGAAATTTGGGATTCACATGAATCACAAAGTAAACAGTAATGTAAGCGAAAAAGCAGGAAAAAATCAGAGACATAGATGAACAACATAGGGTAAAACATCGAAGAATCATAAAGTTCATGAGACGCAAGCACATATGCAAACATTATCAAAGACAAAGTCAGGGACTTAGGGTTTAGGTCTAAAATTAGGGATTTCAACACAACGACTCAGATAAAAGAGAGAAACTTACATAAATAACTAAAACACAGTAGAGATCCTAGGATAATACTGAGAAATCATAGAAAAATCATTTAAAAACGGGATCATGAAACCCTAGTTGAAAACGAAGAGTCGTTTTTAGAGAAAATCGGAGAATCTTTGAGGAAAAACAACGAAATAGCTCAAAATACACACTGATCTATCATAGATCTAAAAGAATCGGAGAGTTTTAAGAGTTAGGGTATCAAAGAGAACCCAAAAAAGATAAGAAAACCTCAAAACATTAACGGTTTCAGCCGGAAAAGTCATAGATCTTACTCGAACGACCGAAGATGGTCGGAAAATGGCATGAAAGGCCATAGGTGAGAGTTGAACCGCTCCAGGTTCACTTGAGGACCTAAGGGTAGTGTCAAACCGGCGTGGGATGAGGCAGAGGCTAGGAGATGGTGAGAGGCCATGGCTTCTGGCGAGGGAGGTGGCCGGAGAAGATGAGCAGAGTTCATCGGAGAGGGGGGAAGGTGGAAGGTTCTAGAGAGAACCAGAGATAGAAAGAGAGAGATAGAGAGACCGGTTGAGAGAGAATGAGAACGGGGGAAAATGAAATGGGGGGTAGTCATTAGGGGGTTAAATTAGGAAGGGGCTGATCTGGGTCGTTGATTTGAAATAATCAACGGCTCAGATTGAATAGGGGAATTGGGTCGGGTGTCTTTAGAGATTGGGCTTGAGTATTGGGCTAAATTAATTGGGTTAGGATCAGATTTGATTTAGGCTAGTATTTAAATAAAGATGGCCATTTGTTAAATACCCATTAAAATTAGATAAATAATTAATAAAAATAGCTAGTAATTATATAACATGAAATTAAGGCTAAATAGGTGAAATTAAGGTAATTAACTAGTGTTTAAAATATTAAAGACTAATTATTGAATTAAAAGCATAAAATGTGTAATTAGGCTATAATTGCAAAGCTGTTGTAATTAGAGCCAAATAATGCCAGATTGGCTAATTTGTGAAATATTAAATCCTAATAGGATTAAAAATGATATATTGAGCTAAGAAATATTTTGAAATTATTTGTAATGAAATTTATGAGTAATTATTGGATATAAAAATACTGAATAAACTAGAAAATAAATTGATAAAAATATGAAAAATAATGAAAAGATACCCATTATTATAAAAACTGATTTTGAAGGTATATACGCAAATTTGAAATAATTTTTGAGGAAAAATTGGGTATCGACACATGCCTCAGAACCTGTACAATTAAGTACAGAAGCGTAGCATGAGTACATAAACAAATATGTACCCAGTGAGTATCCCGTCTAATCTCGAAGAAGTAGTGACGAGAGGTCGACGTGATACTTACTAGGGCCAAAATAATATAATATGATTAAATGAAGACTAGGCAGGAATAGTAGTCGTAGTAATCACGAAGACATGAAACACCAGGTATCAATTTATAATTACCTTTGCATGTCAATTTCGCTAGCATATAATTTACTACGTTTTCCTTTTCATATAAATCAATTGATACAAGTATCACAAAACTCCAAGTCAATTAAATAGCACAAAGTATGCCGAAAGCGTACGACCGAAGCGTCGCAAAAATAAATGTGCACTGCCGAAGGGTCGATCGGCTCGAACCATAGATGCATATATTACCCCGCTCGCGAATCGAACATGCGACGCGGTTGACATAATGATAGGGCTATCCCGCTCACGAATCATACATGCGACGCGGGGGCCCATATACATACACAGAATTATCAAGAGTTCAGGGATTTAATAGAGATCATACTTTGAAGACAAGAATTAAGAAATGTAAATTTTGAATGTAACTTCCTAAATATTCTCATACCAATTCAAGGATACTAAGCAACTCAAAATACATATAGGGTCACATATAAGGCACATAAAAGCATACTTGTGAGTCCTAAAACTACCCAAAATAACATAATAGTAGCTACGCACGGACTCTCGTCACTTCGTGCGTGCGTAGCCCCTGCAAATAAGGACATGCAAATTATTATAATCACCTATGGGGACAATTCCCTCTTACGAGGTTAGAAAGGAGACTCACCTTGTGTCGAGCCTACTTTTCCGGGTCAAGAATGCGCCCGAACTCCAAACTCGTCTCCCAAGGACTCGAAACTAGTCAAATGTTGCATAAATAAATTAATTTATACTCAAAAGTACGAAATTCCCCTATTCACTTAGCTATTGCAACTTACTTTGAAAAATCCCAAAATACACCCCCGGGCCCACATGCTCGGATTCCGGAAATTCTTGAAGGAAACACTCACCCATAGTCTAAGGATCAACATTATGTAATTTTTGTATGTTTTTATAACCAATTCCTCGGTAATTCCCTCATTTTCATAAAAACCTAGATTTTTGCCCTAACCCATGATTTCTACTAATTTAGGATGTTAATTTACCTAGGAATTCATGTATTAAACCAACATTAGGGTGGAATTTACTTACCTTTAAGTAGCTAGGTCGTTGGTCTCTTTTGCATGCTCAAAATCGCCCCAAGGAAGAAGATGAATGTTCAAAAATGGAGGATTCCCGTATTTTAAAACGCTTACTGCCTACAGGGATTCCGCACCTGCGGCTCGAGGACCGCACATGCAGTCTCGCGCCTGCGAGAATAATCTCGCACCTGCGAAAATGGGCGAGGGAGTCTAGGCTTGCACCTGCAGAGAGGATACCTCACCTGCGGCTTCGCTCCTGCGGATTTTGATCCGCACCTGCGATAAATGGGCAGCCTCACCTGAAGCCGCACCTGCGAGGAAAGGACTGCATAAGCGGACTCGCACCTGCGACTGGGCCACCGCAGGTGCGGTCACACCAGTTCTGGTGCACCAACAGCTATTTTTGCTGGGTTTTTGCCTCATTTGATGCTCGAGCGGCATCTAGGCCCACCCGAGCCCCCGTCCAAATATACGAACAAGTCCCAAATCATAATACAGACTTGCTCGAGCCTTCGGAATACCCAAAACAACGCTAGAACTCAAAATCACATCTCAAAACCCCTAGAATCAAACTTAAGAACTTTAAGTTCTTGAATTCGTTTAAAAATGCGCCGAACCTACCTATACTACTCGGAATGACACCAAATTTTGCAATAAGTCATAAAAGACATAACGGAACTATTCCTGGTCTCAGAATCCCGTTCGGACCTCGATAACACAAAAACATGTTCCAAACCTCAATTTGAACTTAAAGAAACTCTTATTTCACTATTGGGCACCGAAACGCTCTCGGGTTATCCAAAACCCGTTCCGAACATACGCCCAAGTCCGAAATCCTCATAGGAAGCTACCAGAACTGTCGAAACTCGCTACCGAGGTCGTTTACTCAAAACGTTGACCGAAGTCAAACTTGGCCTTAAAAATCAACCTTAAGGAACCAAGTGTTCCTATACCATTCCAAACTCTTCCAAATCCTGAACCATCCGTCCTCACAAGTCATAAATCACAAAATGCAACTACGGGAAGTCTCATTTAGGGGAACGGGGTCCTAACACGCAAAACGACCGGTCGGGTCGTTACATGCATAATATGAGAAACAATAGAGTAAAATAGTAAATTTTCCTAATCCGTAAGCTTCAAATCCTTGAGTTTCAAAACCAGTAAAATATCATTGAAATTTAGTAAAACACAAGTATCCTCCCTTATCACAATCATATATTTATATTTTCCCTGTCCACCCTTATCACAGTCATATATATTTCCCATGTCCACCCTTATAACAGTCATATATATATATATATGTATGTATTTCTCCTGTCCACCCTTATCACAGTCATATATATATGTTGTCACGACCCGAAATTCCCACCGTCGGGATCGTGATGGCATCTAACGTTGAACCCGCGAGACAAGCCAACGTATTTAATTACATTTAGTAAAAATTTCAATTATTAAGCGAGAACAGGTAAATATCGGCTTTTACGTAACTAAAAGCTTAAAAGTAAGAACAAATAACAAGGAAATGCAAAACTAAATCCATAAACTTAGCAAATTCTCAAACTAGCCAACGCGGATCTTTGGAGTCACAATGTCGCGGACTATCTATGATTAATACAGATAAAAGGTCTGAAAGAAATAATACAACTGTTTTCTGAAGTACTAGAAACAGAAATAAAGGAAAGTGGAATAAGGAAGGGGACGCCAAGGCCTGCGGACGCCTGCAGGTCTACCTCAGTGTCTCCGGTGGACTGAAGGATACTTCTTCGATCAGTGTCCACTGAGTCTGGTACCGTAATCTGCACATCATAAAGAAGTGCAGGTGTAGCATCAGTACAACCGACCCCATGTACTGAGTAAGTGCCGAGCCTAACCTCGTCGAAGTAGTGACGAGGCTAGGACACGACAAATAATAAACACCTGTGCAATTCAATAATATATATAACAAGAATAACGATAGAAAATGACTAGTTAGGTGTAAAACGGGGAGAACATGCTGGGGACAAGGGGTAAACAATTACTGAATCACAGAACGAAGCAACAGTCTAAGTATAAAAAATAGAACAGAAAGTAAACACATAGAACAAACAAGTACACGACATCACCCTTCGTGCTTTACTCTCATTCTCACCAAAATAAGTGCACGACATCACCCTTCGTGCTTTTACTCTCATCCTCACCAAAACAAGTAAATAAATAAATAAATACACGGCATCACCCTTCGTGCTTTTACTCTCATCCTCACAATGCGATGAATAAATAAAACGGCACGACATCATCCTTCGTGTTTTAAAATATTAAATCATGACACGGCATCACCCTTCGTGCTTTACACTCTCATCCTCACAATGAAACAAATAAATACACGACATCACCCTTCGTGCTTTACACTCTCATCCTCACAATGAAACAAATAAATACACGACATCACCCTTCGTGCTTTACACTCTTCCTCACCCAAACAATATCAAGAACAACAGTTTGGCAAGGAAAAATCAATAACATGTATCATAATCACAACATCCCGGCAAGGAAAAATCAATAACATGTATCATAATCACAACATCCCGGCAAAGAAACAACAACAGAAACAAATACCATCCCGACAAGGGACACAACTATAACCAATCTCGCTCAAGTGTAAAACTTAACAAAATAATCCTCAAACGATAATTAATCAACAGTGTTCGCAACCAAGTATTTCCAACAATTGAATAACCTCCAAAATGAAACCTACTTCATAACATAGTAAATAACAAAGAAAAACACATATATCATAATGACCGACTCACGGGCATGCTTGACAACAATGCATAAGTACTCGTCACCTCACCTATACATTGAACACGGGATAAACACGTAGCACATATGACTCAACACCTATTCCCTCAAGCTAAGATTAGGTCAAACACTTACCTCGATGCCACGAACACAATTCAAGCTTCAACTACCGATTTACCTCTTGATTCCACCACCAACTCGCTCATATCTAGCCACAAGTTACTTAACTATATCAATAAATGCTAAATGAATCAATTCTAATGCATGGAAATGAGTTTTCTAAAGTTTTCCCCAAAAAGTCAAAAATCGACCCCGGGCCCGCTCGGTTCAAACTCGAAGTTCGGACCAAAACCCGATTACCCATTCACCCAGAGCCCAGATATATAAATTGTTTTGGAATCCGACCTCAATTTGAGGTCTAGATCCCCAAATTTCAATATTCTTAGGTTTTCCCCAAAATTCCCAATTCCACCATGAAAACCCTAGATTCTAGGATGAAATCTTGTAAAAAGAAGTTAAGGATTAAAGAAAATGAGTTAGAAATCACTTACTAATGTTTTGGAGAAGAAAAAGTGTTTGGAAAATCGCCTCTTATGTTTTTAGAATGAAAAATAGATGAAAATCCCTTTTAGATATACCCCCTCCGCAGGACCCCACCACGAACCGCACAAAAGCGACCGCGGCCGCGAAGACCCTTCCACCGCGGACCGCGCAAAGGCGATCGCGGACCGCACTGGCAGGTTCAGAGATCTGTACTTCTCTGAACCTGCAACAACCCTGTTCTAAGACTAAAAACATCCCGGGACCTACCCAAAACTCACCCGAGCCCTCGGAACTTCAAACCAAAAGTGCACACCACCTCGAAAACATCCTACAGACTTATTCTTGTAATCAAATCACCAAAATAACATCATAAACATCGGATTAAATCCCAAAATCAATGAAATTTCTCAAAACTCCTTTAAATATCAAATTTTGCAATTTAGGTACGAATCACGTCAAATGGATTCCGTTTCTTACCAAATTTCATAGATAACCCACATAAATCATATCGAACCTTTACCGGGCTCCGGGACCAAGCTACGGGCCGGATACCATAGGTTTGACATAGAATTTCATTTTCAAAAACCTTTATATTTTTCAGAAAACAATTTTCTTTAAAAATTCATTGCTCGACTGGTAGCTGTTGTTGTAGGAAAACTCAACTAAAAGGCAAAAATTGGTTCCATGATCCTCCAAAGTCAATGATACATGCTCGCAACATATCCTCCAAGATCTGAATGGTACGCTTGGATTGCCCGTCCGTGTGAGGATGAAATGTTGTGCTCAACTCAACCCGTGTGCCCAACTCACGCTGAAATACTCTCCAGAAATGGGAGGTAAACTGAGTACCTCGGTCAGAAATAATAGACACGGGCACACCATGCAAGCGAACAATCTCCCTGATGTAGATCTTTGCCAACTTCTCCGAAGAATACGAAACAGCTACATGAATGAAGTGTGCTGACTTGGTCAGCCTATCCACAATGACCCATACCGCATCAAACATCCTCTAAGTCCGTGGGAGTCCAACTACGAAATCCATGGTGATACACTCCCACTTCCATTCGGGAGTCTCAATCCGCTGCATCAAACCGCCGGGTCTGTGGTGCTCGTACTTAACCTGCTGACAGTTCAAGCACTGAGATACATACGCCAAAATATCTTTCTTCATCCTCCGCCACCAATAATGTTGCCGTAAATCCTGGTACATCTTTGCGGCGCCCGGATGAATGAAATACCGGGAACTATGGGCATCCTGTAATATCAACTCACGAATACCATCAACATCAGGCACACAAATACGGCCCTGCATCGACTTCATCATCATCAACTGTAACCTGCTTGGCACCTCCGTACCGGACCGTATCTCTAAGAACACATAAATGACGATCGTCATACTGCCGGTCTCGAATACGATCAAACAATGAAGAACGAGCCACATTATAAGCTAAAACACTGCTAGTCTCTAAAACATCCAATATCATGAATCGATTGGCCAAGGCCTGAACATCTAAAGCAAGCGGTCGCTCCCCGACCGGTATATAAGCAAGACTACCCATGCTGGCTGACTTCCGGCTTAACGCATTGACCACCACATTGGCCTTTATCGGATGATAAAGAATGATAATGTCATAATCTTTCAACAGCTCTAACCATCTTCTCTGCATCATATTCAACTCTTTCTGCTTGAACAGATAATGCAAACTCTTATGGTCCGTGAACACCTCACACGACACACCATACAAATAATGCCTCCAAATCTTCAACGCATGAACAATGGCTGCTAGCTCCAAATCATGAACTGGATAGTTCTTCTCATGAATCTTCAACTGACGAGAAGCATAGGCTATAACCTTGTCGTCCTGCATAAACACTGCACCAAGTCCAACCCGTGAAACATCACAATACACGGTATATGGCCCTGAACCTGTGGGCAAAACTAACACCGGTGCCGTGGTCAAGCCTGTCTTGAGCTTCTGAAAGTTCGCCTCACACTCATCAGATCACCTGAACTGGGCACCTTTCTGAGTCAACCTGGTCATTGGGGCTGCAATAGATGAAAATCCCTCCACAAACCGGCGATAATAGCCTGCTAAGCCCAAGAAACTCCGAATCTCTGTAGCTAAGGTAGGTCTAGGCCAATCTCTGACTGCTGAAATCTTCTTGGGATCCACCTGAATACCCTCTGCCGACACCACATGACCTAAAAATGCTACCGAGCTCAACCAGAACTCAGACTTAGAAAATTTGGCATACAATTGTCTATCCTTCAGAGTCTGGAGGATGACTCGAAGGTGCTGCTCATGCTCCTCTCGGTTGTGAGAGTATATCAATATATCATCAATGAAAACAATAACAAACGAGTCCAAATACGGCCTGGACACTCGGTTCATCAACTCCATAAAAGCAGCTGGGGCATTTGTCAACCCAAATGAATTCACTAAGAACTCATAATGCCCGCACCGAGTGCGAAAGGACGTCTTAGAGACATCAGACGCCCTAATCCTCAACTGATGGTAGCCAGATCTCAAGTCAATCTTGGAAAACACTGCTGCGCCCTGAAGCTGGTTGAATAAATCATCAATCCTTGGAAAAGGATACTTGTTCTTGATAGTAGCCTTGTTCAATTGCCGGTAGTCAATACGCATCCTCATTGAGCCATCTTTCTTCTTAACAAACAACACTGGGGCACCCCAAGGGGAAACACTAGGCCTAATGAAGCCCTTATCAAGCAAGTCATGTATCTGATCCTTCAATTCCTTCAGCTCTAGTGGGGCCATACAATATGGCGGAATGGAAATGGGCTGAGTGCCCGAAGCCAACTCAATGCAAAAATCAATATCCCTGTCGGGTGGCATACCCGGCAGGTCAGCAGGGAATACCTCTGGAAACTCACGAACGACGGGCACAGACTCCATAGAAGGAACCTCGGCACTAGAATCACGAACATATGCCAAATAGGCCAAACAACCCTTCTCGACCATGCGCCGAGCCTTTATATATGAAATAACTTTACCGGAAGAATGACTAGGAGTCCATCTCCACTCCAATAGAGGTACTCCCGGTTAGGCCAAGGTCACATCTTGGCATGACAGTCCAGAATAGCATGGTAGGGAGATAACCAATCCATCCCCAAGATGACATCAAAATCAACCATATCAAGAAGCAAGAGATCTACATGAGTCTCCAGACCACCAATAACCACTAAGCATGAACGATAGACTCGATCTACCATAATAGAATCACCCACCGGAGTAGATACATATACAGGGGTACTCAGGGAATCACAGGGCATAATTAGATAAAGAGAAAAATATGAAGACACATAGAAGAATGTAGACCCCGGATCAAATAAAACCGAAGCATCTTTGCTGCAAACTGAAACCATACCTGTAATGACTGCATCAGAGGCCTCAACCTCAGGTCTAGCTGGTATAACATAGCATTGGGGCTGAGCCCCACCAATCTGAATATCCGTGGGTCGACCTACAACGGACTGACCTCTACCTCTCATAGCCTGTCCTCCACCTCTAACTGTCTGGCCTCCACCTCTGGCACCTTGACCTCCACCCCCAGCTGGCTGAGGGGGTGGGGTTGCACCTGGTGCGGAAATCATAGCACGGGAACCCGAATGCTGAGAACTACTAGAAGCTCGGGGGCAATACCTAGCAATGTTCCCTGGAACACCACAAGAGTAACAAGACCTCTACTGCTAAGACTGCTGGCCCTGAAACTGTCCCTGTCGACCAGAATAACCACCATGAAAGCTCTGAAGCGGTGGTGCACTGATAGGAACTGGTGGTGCATTGATAGGAGCTGGCGGTGCACTGCGGGATACCTAAAGTGCCGACTGGTATGGTCTAGGAGGATGACCTCTGACAAAAGAATCTCTACCTCCAGATGAGGCACCACTGAATCGGCCGAAATGACGAGGTCTCTTGTCAGACCCCTGACCACTGCCCTGTGACAAGACCATCTCAATGCGCCTGGCCACACTGGCTGCCTCCTGGATTGAAATATCGATACCTGACTCCCTGTCCATCTGAAGTCTAATAGGCTGAGCTAGCCCCTCAATAAACCTCCTCACCCTCTCTCGATCGGTGGGGAGTATCATGATAGCATGTCGAGCCAAAATGATAAACCTGGTCTCATACTGGGTAACTGTCATAGAGTCCTGCTGTAGACGCTCAAACTGCCTCTGAAGCTCCTCTCTCTGGGTAACTGGTAGAAACTTCTCCAAGAACAACTCGGAGAACTGTGCCCAAGAAAACGGCAAAGATCCGACTGGCCTAGTTAAGCAAAAATCCCTCCACCAAGTCTTGGAAGTACCAGAAAGACGGAATGTAGCAAAATCGACCCCATTGGTCTCTACGATCCCCATGTTCCGAAGAACCTCATAGCAACTGTCCAAGTAATCCTGGGGATCCTCTGATGGTGCACCAGTAAATGTAGTGGGAAATAACTTGGTGAACCTATCAATTCTCCACAAGGCAACGACAGACATATCTGCTCCCTCAACTGCCTGTGCCACAATACCCGGCTGAGCTGCTCCAGCTGCCTGAGGTGCTGGAGTCTGGAACTGAGAAGCTAACTGCTCTGGTGTGCGGGTGGCAGGAGTCTGGGCCCCTCCCCCAGCCTGAGATACGGCTGGTGCTGTAGGAAGAAGGCCGGCCTGAGCCACGCTCTCCATAAGTCCCACTAAGAGGACCTGAGCGTCTTGAAGAACCCGGGTGGCAATGAACCCCTCTGGGACCCGAGCCGGTCCAACTAGAACTGTCTGAGTAGGAATCTCCTCGGCAAACTCTACCTGAGGATCCTCCACTGGGGCTGCTGCTCTGGGCTGAGCCCTGCCCCTGCCCCTACCTCGACCTCTAGCACAGCCTCGGCCTCATCCTCGGCCCCTCGTGGGAGCTGCAACTGGAGGATCGGGCTGCTGATCGGTAGATGAGGAAGCACACGTTCTCGCCATCTGCGAGGGAGTAGAATAGAAACTCAGTTAGCACTTAGAACTCAAATCGCACGACAGAGAAGGAAGATGTGAAGTTATTCCTAACTTTGCATCCTCTGGGGGATAACTACAGACGTCTCCATACCGATCCCTCAAACTCTACCAAGTTTGTCCGTGACTTGTGAGGCCTAGGCAAACTAGATCTCTGATACCAACTTGTCACAAATCGAAATTCCCACCGTCGGGATCGTGATGGCATCTAACGTTGAACCCGCTAGACAAGCCAACGTATTTAATTATATTTAGTAAAACCCTCAGTTATTAAGCGAGAACATGTCAAAATCATCTTTTCCGTAACTAAAAGCTTAAAAGTAAGAACCGATAACAAGGAAATGCATAACTAAATCCATAAACTTAGAAAATTCTCAAACTAGCCAACCCGGATCTTTGGAGTCACAATGTCACGGACTATCTATGATTAATACAGATAAAAGGTCTGAAAGAAATAATACAACTATTTTCTGAAGTACTAGAAACAAAAATAAAGGAAAGTGGAATAAGGAAGGGGACGCCAAGGCCTGCGGACGCCTGCAGGTCTACCTCAGTGTCTCCGGTGGACTGAAGGATACTTCTTCGATCAGTGTCCACTGAGTCTGGTACCGTAATCTGCACATCATAAAGAAGTGCAGGTGTAGCATCAGTACAACCGACCCCATGTACTGAGTAAGTGCCGAGCCTAACCTCGTCGAAGTAGTGACGAGGCTAGGACACGACAAATAATAAACATCTGTGCAATTCAATAATATATATAACAGGAATAACGATAGAAAATGACCAGTTAGGTGTAAAACAAGGGAGAACATGCTGGGGACAAGGGGTAAACAATTACTGAATCACAGAACGAAGCAACAGTCTAAGTATCAAAAATAACACAGAAAGTAAACACATAGAACAAACAAGTACACGGCATCACCCTTCGTGCTTTACTCTCATTCTCACCAAAACAAGTGCACGACATCACCCTTCGTGCTTTTACTCTCATCCTCACCAAAATACGTAAATAAATAAATAAATACACGGCATCACCCTTCGTGCTTTTACTCTCATCCTCACAATGCAATGAATAAATAAAACGGCACGACATCATCCTTCGTGCTTTTAAATATTAAATCATGACACAGCATCACCCATCGTGCTTTACACTCTCATCCTCACAATACAACAAATAAATACACGTTATCACCCTTCGTGCTTTACACTCTTCCTCACAATTCTACAATTAGATACACGGCATCACCCTTCGTGCTTTACACTCTTCCTCTCCCAAACAATATCAAGAACAACAATTTGGCAAGGAAAAATCAAAAACATGTATCATAATCACAATATCCCGGCAAGGAAACAACAGTAGAAACAAATACCATCCCGGCAAGGGAAACAACTATAACCAATCTCGCTCAAGTGTAAAACTTAACAAAATAATCCTCAACCGACAATTAATCAACAGTGTTCGCAACCAAGTATTTCCAACAATTGAATAACCTCCAAAATGAAACCTACTTCATAGCATAGTAAATAACGAAGAAAAACACATATATCATAATGACCGACTCACGGGCATTCTTGATAATAATATATAGGTACTCACCACCTCACCTATACATTGAACATGGGATAAACACGTAGCACATATGACTCAACACCTATTCCCTCAAGCTATGGTTAGGCAAAACACTTACCTCGATGCCACAAACACAATTCAAGCCTCAACTACCGCTTTACCTCTTGATTCCACCACCAACTCACTCGTATCTAGCCACAAGTTACTTAATTATATCAATAAATGCTAAATGAATCAATTCTAATGCATGTAAATGAGTTTTCTAAAGTTCTCCCCAAAAAGTCAAAAATCGACCCCGGGTTTGCTCGGTCCAAACTCGAAGTTCGGACTAAAACCCGATTACCCATTCACCTCCCGAGCCCGGATATATAAATTATTTTGGAATCCGACCTCAATCTGAGGTATATATATCCCCAAATTTCAATATTCTTAGGTTTTACCCAAAATTCCCAATTCCACCCTGAAAACCCTAGATTCTAGGATGAAATCTTGTAAAAAGAAGTTAAGGATTAAAGAAAATGAGTTAGNCGCGGACCGTGCAAAGGTGACCGCGGCCGCGAAGACCTTTCCACCACGGACCGCACAAAGGCGACTGCGGCCGCGAAGAACCTTCCGCCGCGAACCGCACAAAGGTGACCGCGGACTGCACTGGCAGGTTCAGAGATCTGTACTTCTCTTAACCTGCAACAACCTTATTCTAAGCCTAAAAACATCCCGGGACCTACCCGAAACTCACCCGAGCCCTCGGAACTTCAAACCAAAAGTGCACACCACCTCAAAAATATCCTACAGACTTATTCGTGTAATCAAATCACCAAAACAACATCATAAACATCGGATTAAATCCCAAAATCAATGAAATTTCTCAAAACTCCTTTAAATATCAAATTTTGCAATTTAGGTACGAATCATGTCAAATGGATTCCGTTTCTTACCAAATTTCATAGATAACCCACATAAATCATATCGAACCTGTACCAGGCTCCGGGACCAAGCTACGGGCCCGATACCATAGGTTTCACATAGAATTTCATTTTCAAAAACCTTTATATTTTTCAGAAAACAATTTTCTTTAAAAATTCATTTCTCGGACTTGGGACCTCGGAATTCGATTCCGGACATACGCCCAAGTCCCATATTTTCCTACGGATCCTCCGGAACCGTCAAATCACGGATCCGGGTCCGTTTACCAAAAATATTGACCAAGGTCAACTTTACTCAAATTTCAACACAAAAATATCATTTTCATTAGTTTTTCTCATAACGGCTTCCCGACTACACGCCCGGGCTGCGCACGCGAATCGAGGTGGGATAAAGGAGGTTCTCATGACCTCGTGACACAGATTTAGCTAGAAATACATGGGATGACCTTTTGGGTCATCACATATGTATTTCCCCTGTCCACCCTTATCACAGTCATATATACATATATAT
>ML257309.1:0-12303 GCA_005239495.1 Nicotiana undulata
TGATTTGTGTTGTTTACCCTTTGTTTGGGTCTTGCATCATGAGAGAAACTTGAGAGAGTGTTTTTAGGGTTATAAGGTATGAATTTACTGAAAAAGAATGACTAAAAACGGGGTTTAGGCATCTTATATATATCCATATGTCTTAAACCGCCTATGTGGGACCCATAGAGCCGCTTGGCGCAGTCTCGCGAAAATGCGAATATGTCTCTACTCCGAGATTGTATCGATGTACGGTTTGATGCGTTGAAAACTAGACTCATATATATAAAATGTGTTGGGTATATCACCCAGTAATTCCAAGTAAATTGTAAGAAAAGCTTAGTAACATTTGACCTAAATTTTAAGTAAAATTTTGAACGTAAGTTGCGACAACTTTTGTCGACTTTTGTCCCACAACTTGCTTGACTTCAAAACGTAACACATGACTATCATAAGACTAAAATAACTCAAAAAATAACCTCCTTATCATGTTAAGCACTCTATTTTCACCCCAAATGTTCATGTTATAACATTCCATATGTGTCGACTTTCGACGATACTTATTTTCTTTAATTGGTTTAGATTCAAAGACTTCCAACCCTCTTAGTACTTGAAGTCCATGATCTTAAATATTTGTAACATCCAAGTTAACATGATTAACTTACTTTATGTACTTTTAAATACGATCTCATTTGTGAGTTTAAATCAATTGACTTACGACGTACTCTCACGTACGAAAATATAGGGTATAACATCATTCCCTCCTTTGGAACATTCGTCCTCGAATGTTGACTGATGCACTTATCCGTGTCTTAAACAATAGATTTCACGAACACTTTAATATTTTTTTTCCATATAGGGAGCTGTTCGGTGAACAAATACAAAGGTTAAGGCATTCCCCCCTTTAGGACTCTTCCTCACACCACGACTTGTGGTCAAAATTCTTCCAATCTCGTAAGTGTTCTGCCTTGTTTCATGCAGCCTGTACAATTTTGACCTTGTATGTGAACCTATGCGACTTTTTTCTCCTTTTTCCTCCAGATTTTAGCCAATCTCTAGGCCTCTCTTTGGGAACATATATAGAACTCGACAAGCTATCCCTCTGGGCATCTATAGGTGTACTGAAGTTTTTCACTCGGTACTTTACAAACTTACGACTATTAATATATCTTGTTTCATAGCCTCGGTTATCTATCCTTTTGGATTTACTACATCTAGGTGGGTCATACTATACCATAACACTAACTTCAGTTTATTATTACCGAGATTTTTAACCCAACTATAAGTTACGTTGTCACTCCTTATCTTATATGTATAAATCTAAGTCCTTTAATGCTTCCTCATTACTGTTCATCTTAAGAATGAAAGCCTAATCTCATCTCATACTTTGGAACTTTTATCCATCCATTGTTGATTCACCTTAATGTTGATCCATAATCCACTACTGATAAGTTGAATCCTCTCATGTAATACATTTTCACTAGGGCTCACCTTGCATCGGGGAACATTTGAAGTGTTTTCTTGATCCACATAGGGACGATACTATACTTCAATAACCGTATTTCATAGCATCATAACGTGTTTCATCTTATGTGGGTATTCTAATCCCGCGCAGTTCATGAAATCCTTGTTCTCAAAATCATTACTCAATCAAAGGCATAAACGTCATCCTCTTATTATTTATCACAATTACACCCTTACTTTGCCATCAACTTTCTTGTTGTGATGGGTTTAATCCCGAGGACTTACCTATTCTCGTCACCTTCTCACTCACATTTTCTTATCCTTACTCCTGTCTAGCTAAAACCTTGTTGCTCTACCATACTTTAGCTTGCGACCTATGCATATCTATTTATACTACTCGCAACCTTACTTTTAACATGCTAGCACCATAGATTTCCTTTCATGCCTTCTCAGTTGTCTTTAAATGTAAGCAATTACTTTTCTTGGTCGTTCTTCCACTTGCTGCATGGATGCTTGGCTTATCTTAGTGCCCACGAATACTAGAGTACCATGTATCTCATATGATCTCAATTATCAACTCTTGATTTTTTCTTCTTCCCATTCATTAGCCACGATAGGTGCCACTTTCTTGTGGAGTGCATACAATATTATAGTGAGATTGCTGTTACAAGACCATTTCTTCTTTAGGTGACTATGCTTATGTTGAAGACTTGTTCCTTATTTCCTCAGCTAGTCTTTCGTTGCAGTGCTTAGGGAAGACCCTCTGACTCTTGTAAAGCTGCGAGCTTATTACATTGTATACCCCACAAAATTTCTGATGTTCTTACTCGCCTATCATTATCCTTAGTTACTTACCTCCGCGCCCTTGTGCTCATAGGGTTGCTTCTGAATTGAAATTTCAGTTGTCTCCCTAGTGGCACTCTCTTTTATTTTCATAACACTTAGATTGTACCTTCTTCTACCCCAACTCCTATCTGAATATTTCTCGAGGATTACGATATCATATATGAGAGACTGAATTTCCTATGCTGGGTTTCACTACATTTATCTTGCATGATCTACTGATTTGTGTGTATCCTCCTTGCTAGCCATAACTAGGCTCTTCCTGAATCAACTATAGACTACCCGTTGGTCCACTCTCATATTTGTATTTTTTTTAATGCCTCTTGGATTATGTTCTTTGTCTTAATTTACCTATCGTACGGGATCCTTATGTATCAAGTGTTCATTCCCATTTATTTATCAATATCATCGAGTGCAAAACCCTTATTGATTCTCCCCGACGTCATGCTTGCATAATGTTCTGGAGTCATATTATATCTGTAGGATCTGAATAAATGCAATCTCATTCCTTTCACCTTTTTAACCCATTCTTCCTTTACCATTCGATAGTTACCACTTCATATTTGGCATTTTTTTCATCTTCACTGCCATATTACTCGCCTTGCGGTAACCCTTCTACACCAGGGATAATTGAATTTCTTACGCACAAGGGTGACACCTGGTGTAACTGGCAAATTTAGTCCCTTAAGCTTAACTCTGCTCATAGTGCTTGCTTTAGGGATCATCTTCGTGAATGAACTTTAAAGGTTATTCTTCTATTTTTCATTCTATTATTGTCGAAACACGATCTCTAAAACGATGCCGACTATTACCAATTCCTTCGATCCCTAATTCATGTTTGATTTTTTTTCTTGTTTACTATCCCATACTAATTTCTATTACTCGGGGGTCTAACATTTCCTTATGGTAATCACGTTGGACTCAACAACTGATTTCTCGAAATGAGGATATGACTTTAGGGCTAATACTTTTATTGTATCAAGGCATGTCTCCTCTTGTATTTTCCTTCACTTGGCTATAGACTCTGTCATCCTGACATATTTTGACTTACCGTTATCACTCATTTATCACATCTTACTCATAATGTTTCATTTACTCTCTTCTTATTCTCCTGCTAATATTTTTGTCTATAACCTTATTATGAAGACTTTAACAAAATGTTATTTCACTTTTAGCCCCCCCTGCTTCATCTCACTGGCTCTTCGGGACGCCTAACATTCTCCCTTTTTTTGTTACTAGGGGCTGGAGTCATACTAAGGTAAATATTTATCCCTTTTAGGATCCCACTGTCTATCTTCTGAAATTTCTAAATATTCTAGTATTCATATCTGACTGTACTATTCTAGAGTTCACCATATGAGTCTCTCACAAGGAGATCTATTACCACATTTGCACTATCCTTCGAAAATGTTATCTAATGATAACAATCAATCCACAATTTTTGGGTTACTTTAACCCTAGTGGGATCCTGATATCCCATCCTGCTCTTAAACTATTTCTGTTAGCTCCCATATGGCATAACTGAGATGGGTGTGGACAATTGTACACACCTCTATTATTGTTGAAGGTAACTCAGAATACTTATATTTCTCTGCCTCATTTGTAAATACTGATAATCTTCACTAATTGGGTACCTCGTACCTTTCTTCACCTTGTTTCTTTTACTTGTTGCAACTTGTATCTACCTTTTGATTCTCTTATTGCTTTTTACCATATAGGTGGATAGATATTCATGCCTTAGGGCTCCTTATAAAGAATCTTACACGTCTTAGACACACATAATCTGCTGAAGACCTCACATTTACTCATCATAAGCATGATGCAAAGTTGAGTTCCTCTGACTTAAGTCTTCCACAACCACATTCAATCTCTTACCATCTGCCTTTGTGGATGTAGGTATCGTTGTATTACGAATAAAGTAGAATTTAGGAGTTTGAATTCTTACAACTGAGCTCTACCACACAATCTAGAGTAAGAATAAAGAGTGATAGTCCTAAATTCCCTGTAGCCTCCTGCTTATAAGTGTGGTGCACAACACACCCATTAACAAGACTCTACTAGACACGACTTGTAGACTCCCTAGGACATAAAAACTCTGATACTACTTTTGTCACGACCCAAACCGGAGGGTTGTGACGGGATCCCGGTACTTTACTCAACCGAGTACCAACGTACATATCTTTCTTATCGTACTGTAATGGGTGAATATGCCAAAAGGGTCATCATGACATAATCAAAATAAAATATAAGGAAATGCTAGACATAGGACGACCTAACATGATATAGAAAATTATACATGTGACATACGGGCATATAAAGCTGACATGATCATTTGTAAACTCAAAACATAGGCCGACAAGGCCATACAAGTATCCATATACTTGACATCTGTCTACAAGCCTCAAAGAGTACATAAACATCATAAAGGCCGAGACAGGGCCCCACCATACCAATCAATACATGTCCAAATCATATTGACCAAATAGGCAACTCCGGAGAAACTGGAGTGCACCAACGCTTTCCGCTGAGCTGATAGCCTACTAGAAGGACTCTCAACCTGCCTACCGGGACCTGCATGCAAGAAACAAAGCTTCCCCAGGAAAAAGGTACGTCAGTACGAATAAAGTACTGAGTATGTAAGGCAGAAAATAATAAATAAGAACAGTAATGTAAAAAGAGATATATGAGATACAACCTTAGCATCTGAGTGCCTCTAAGAGATAGTGACATGAAATTTGTGATACATATATATACATAATCTTTTAAAAACATACGCCTCTATGTGAATCATCATCAACATATCGTACTCGGCCTCGAAGAGGACTCAGTAAAAACGTACCCAGCCATCATAAGGCTCGGTAGAATCGTACCCGTCCACGTGGAGCTCGGTAAACCCAACTGATCAGTGGTTTTACAATAGGTGTCGTACCCGGCCGACTATATCACGTCTTGGTAGAGTAAAGTAGATACATATATAATGCATGCTGGACTCATGGAATCACGTTCTAGACCTTTCATAGTGACGTAAGGTCATTTCACCTTTGATTAACATTATGGACATCATACCATCAATATGAACTTCACTAGGATTCAAGGATCATAAATACTTTCTTAGGATAACTTTATAGGAAAAGAATAACATGGTTGCTAGGAGTAGATTCGTTATGAAATAGCGTATCGTGTATATTCTTTTCACTTTAGATCATGCCAAAAGAAAGAAGGAAGTGCCTTAACATACCTTAACCAAGTTGAGCCCTTAATACCTTCCAAGCAAATCTTCAAACAAGTCAACTCAATCTATCATAGCATACGGAGATTCAAAATCAGTGTTGAGCAAAGGCTATGTCTGTAACTTAAGCTAGTAGCTCGTTTACGTAAATTCGGGCAATATCTCCTCTGTAAAAAGGGCCTCCTCCAATACCATATACCAACAACAACAGCCAGATAAATCCAGCAATATATAAATATCAATAACAAGACAGCATATAACAACAACAAGTCACAACTACTTCACGACGAGCGGCAAGCTCCAATTGGTATCCGTATAACCCATATCACCCCTTATAGACTTCTCACATTAACTTAACAGAATCATTAATATGATAATGAAGTATTTCATCAATTATTCCATCCTTATACCATATATTTATAACAAAGAAAACCATCCACAACTCCATCATTCTTCGATAAGCAACTTTATCGACTAGTTTATGTCTAGTCCATCCATTTAACTTAATAAAAATCAAGATAACCTTAAGCACGTGAAAGAACACAATACAAATACCTCCTACAGTAACTTCTAGTCAAAATCCAAGTTATATTTATCTTACAACAGCCCACAATGGTAATACAACACCATTCAAGCTAATCCAAGTAGTATCTTGTAGTTTATCATCCAAACAACTTAACCAAAATACAAGCAAGCTTAAGCAAAATTAGTAGGCTGTTATACTCACACTATCTAGTAGACAACTTCAAATTTCAGCCAAACACAACTATCCTCAAAGACAACACAACCTCAAGGAGGTGTTGTTCTTCACTAGAACTAACTTTTGATGTTGAAATATGATGTAATCCATTTGCAAGACATGAAATACTCTAGGGTTGATATGAAAACCATGTGAGAGTATTTTACAGAACATAAACTACTTAAAACAACCTCCCACACGAGCTGGAACAACCCAAAAATCAGCAACAACAAGAAGAACATGAAACTTACTAGCGCGGCGGGATTCCCGACACTTGATTTGTGTTGTTTATCCTTTGTTTGGGTATTTCATCATGAGAGAAAATTGAGAGAGTGTTTTTAGGGTTATAAGGTCTGAATATACTGAAAACGTATGACTAAAAACGGGGTTGAGGCATCTTATATATATATATATATATATATATATATATATATCCATATGTCTTAAACCGCCTATGTGGGCCCCATAGAGAGCTGCTTGGCGCAGTCTCGTGAAAATGCGAATATCTCTCTACTATGAGATCGTATGAATGAAAGGTTTAATGCGTTGAAAATTAGACTCATAGATATTCAATTTGGTGGGTATATGACCCCGTAATTCCAAGCAAATTGGGAGACAAGCGTAGTAACATTTGACCTAAAGTTTAAAGTAAAATTATGAACGTAAGTTGCGACAACTTTTGTCGACTTTTGTTCCACAACTTGCTTGACTACAAAACGTAACATACGAATATCATAAGACTAAGATAACTCATAACATAACCTCCTTATCATGTTAAGCACTCTGGTCTCACCCCAAAAGTTCATGTTATGACATTCAGATGTGTCGACTTTCGACAAAACTTATTTTCTTCAATTGGTTTAGCTTCTAAGCCTTCCAACCCTCTTGGTACTTGAAGTCCATGATCTTAAATATTTGTACACTCCAATTTAAATTGATTAACTTACTCTATGTACTTTTAAAAACGATCTCATTTCTGAGCTTAAATCAATTGACTTACGACGTCCTCTCACGTACAAAAATATGGGGTGTAACACAAACAGACTCCGATCCGTATTTTGATGGTTCCGGTGGGTCCGTATCATGATTTGGGACTTGGGCATATGTTCGGAATCAAATACGCAGGTCCCTAGCTCGAGCTTGATGACTTAAAAGGTTTGACCAATGTTTGACTTTATTGATACCGGGTCCGTATTTTGGTTCCAGAACTCGGTATAGGTTCATTACTATATTTATGACTTGTCTATCAAATTTGGTGAGAAACAGAGTTGGTTTGACGTCGTATAGGCTGCAGAGCGAGTTTTGGAGTTAGGAAAGTGTTGGTGTGCTTCAGTTTTGGTGCAGGCCTCAGACCTCGCAATTGCCAGGTCAGGCTTTGCATTTGCGATCTTGTCGGGTTCGCATTTGCGAGATACTTCCTCGCAATTGTGAAGAGTAGCTTGGCACCATATGGTTCGCATTTGCGATCAATCCTTCGCAATTGTGAGAGGGCTGGGGGACAGTGATCGCATTTGCGATCAAATTGTCGCATTTGCAGCGAGGTCACTGTTTGCAATTGAGAACAAATCATCGCAATTGCGATGACAACAAAAAATGTGGGGCTTCGCATTTGCGAAGAAAAGATCGCATTTGCAGGGTTCGCAATTGCGAACCCCAGGTCGCAATTATAACATCTGCGACTGGTCAAGTATGAGTTAGACGGGATTTTCTCTCATTGATAGTATGATGACCCTTATTTGTTTGTCCTTAGAGACACATTGCGGCACGTTGGTGCCAAGCAGGTTATTGTTGGAGATGATAGATTTTTGAGGATGCAAGGTCGTATTTGTGTGCCCAATGTAGATGGACTTCGTGAGTTAATTCTTGAGGAGTCCCACAGTTCCCGGTATTCTATTCATCCGAGTACCGACAAGATGTATCAGGACTTGCGGCATCATTATTGGTGGAGGAGGATGAAGAAGGATATAGTGGCATATGTAGCACGGTGTCTAAATTGTCAGCAAGTAAACTGTGAGCATGAGAGACCTGGTGGTTTGCTTCAGAAGTTAGAGATTCCTGAGTGGAAGTGGGAGCGTATCACTATGGATTTTGTTTTTGGACTCCCACAGATTCAGAGGAAGTTCGACGCGGTATAGGTTATTGTGGACAGGCTGACCAAGTCATCACACTTTACTCATGCGGCAGTTACCTATTCTTCAGAGCGATTGGCAGAGATATACATCCGCAAGATCGTCCGTGTGCACGGTGTGCCCGTGTCTATCATTTCTGATCGAGGTACGTAGTTCACCTCCCAATTTTGGAGAGCATTACAACGTGAGTTGGGCACGCACATTGAGTAGAGAATAACATTTTATCATCGGACGAACGAATAGTTCGAGCGCATTATTCAAATATTAGAGTATATGCTCCGCGCTTGTGTTATAGATTTCGGAGGTTTGCGGGATCAGTTCTTTCCACTTGCGGAGTTTGCCTACAACAATAGCTACCAATCGAGCATTCAAATGTCTCCATATGAGGCATGATACGAGAGGCGGTGTCGATCACTAGTTGGATGGTTCGAGCCGGGGGAGGCTCGGTTATTGCGTTCGTATTTGGTACAGGATGCCTTGGATAAGGTCAAGATTATTCAGGATCGACTTTTCACAGCTCAATCCAGGAAGATGAGTTATGCCGACCGTAGAGTTCGTGATATTGCATTCATGGTCGGAGAGAGGGTATTGCTTCGGGTTTCACCCATGAAGGGTGATAAGGTTCAGAAAGAAGAGCAAGTTGAGCCCTAGGTACATCGGACCTTTTGAGATTCTGGAGAGAGTGAGTGAGGTGGCTTACAGGGTTGCATTGCCACCTAGTTTATCAACAGTCCATCCAGAGTTCCATGTGTCTATGCTCCGTAAGTATCACGGTGATCTGCCCCGTGTGTTAGATTTCAGCTCAATCCAATTGGACAAGGATTTGACTTACGAGGAGAAGCCAATGGCTATTTTAGCCCCGCAGGTTCGACAATTGAGGTCTAAGAGTTATCCTTTAGTTCGACTGCAGTGGAGAGGTTAGTCGGTCGAGGCAGCTACTTGGGAGTCTGAGTCAGATATGCGGAGTAGATATCCACACCTTTTCACCAGCCCAGGTACTTTTTTATGTCTCTTCGAGGACGAACGGTTATTTTAAATGGAAAGAATGTGATGACTCGGTAGGTCATCTAGAGCTTTAAACCTTAAATCCGTGTTTCGAAGCCTCCAATATCTCATTTTAGCCTTCCTCGATTTGCATGCGCAGTCCGGGTATTTTTACGAAAAGCTTTTATGTTAAAAATTGATAAAATATGAGATTTTGCCTTTGAAGTCTATTTGAGTTGGCTTCGGTCAACGTTTTGAACCCTACTTTGTGAAAGACGACAAAGATGGAGAAAATGATGTAGAATTTTCTGCCATTTTTAATTTTTACTTTTTATAAGTATTATATTTGTTCCATAAAGTAAATCGAAAAAAGGAAGTTCAAGAACAAACTAAATCCAAGCCTTTGAAACTGTATCGACACAAATGGCATGAATCTAAGAAGTCATTGAGCATTATTGGACACTACGCTACTGGAGGGGATCCCATCCTTAACAAATGAGGCCTAGACTGCGAACATTATGCGTTATTGAAAAGCAAATACAGACAGGTAAATCGAGGGTAATGGAGTAGCTAACGTAAGTATATCTTATTAGATGAAGGGTGTGTTTGGTATGAAGGAAAATATTTTCGAAAAGTGTTTTTCATATTTTCCATGTTTGGTTGGTTTAAATATTTTGGAAAATATTTTTCTTATCAATTCATTTTCCTCCAATTGGAGGAAAATGATTTCCTTATCAAGAGAAGGGAAAATATTTTCCAAAACTTCTTCTCAAGCTTCCACACCCTATTCCATACCCTCACCAACTCACCCCACACCCCCACACTCACCCACCTAACCTCACCCCATGCTCTCTCTCCAAAAAGTTTTTTTTCCGTCACCACCCACCCTACTACCCCACCCACCCCCACCCCGCAAAAAAACTTGTACTTTCTTTTTTGTAATTTCAAATTTCTGTTTTTCGTTTTTCTATACACCCACACAAAAAAAGTTTTTTTTTTTTATTACTTTTTTTTACTTTTTTTTTTGTAATTTTCAAATTTCTGTTTTTTCTGCATCCCCACCCCCGCCCACCCTACTTCCCCCTCCCCCCACCTCCCCCTCTCCCTCCGGAAAAAAATATTTTTTAATATATTTTCAGTTTTACTTTTTCATCTTTCGGTTTACAGGTTCGAAATTTTACATGTTTCAATGTTATGAGTTGGGAGGTTTATGTGTTTCGAAATTTACGGGTTTAGAAATAATAAAGTTTACGAGTTCGAAATTTCGCGGTTTCGAAAGTTTTGCGGTTCAGAAGTTTATAAATTTGTGGGGTTAGAAGGTTGTTGGTTCGAAAGTTTATGACTTCATGTTTATTGTATCAAAATAATTTATGAATACTCTTGAGAAAATATTTTCCTTAATTTGCGTACCAAACACCGAAAAATAAATAAGATTACTATTTATTTTCTAATAAAATATTTTTTACGAAAAACATTCTCCGTTATACCAAACACACCCGAAATCTGCATTGTCTCATTCTAATAAATAGAAAGTTAAATTTGTAATATTGAATAATAGAGAACCAAAAGTGGGAAATAAACTACAGCAGATATACCAAAACGGCATAATTTTATACAAATTGCTTGTACTTTAGCCCCAAAAGTTCATTGACGTTTTCATTTCTTTCTCTGTATGTAGTCATATACTCTGTTTTGCAAGGTCATTCATGCATATATCCATCTCTCATCTTCTATCATTATCACCTGTTATCCATTTTTATGCTAAATCAAACACATACATACACACAAAAAGTCTAAATATAAATCTCAAAGGCTTAAGACATAATTGTTTTTTCTTTTATAACCGTGGATACTATCGTAGTGTCGGAGCAACTTGCGTACACCTCAACTTATTTTACATGACACTTGCTATCTCCCACTATCCCACAATACAAATATCAAATAATTTTTTTTCACCAACATATTTTCCCACCTTAAATGAAAAGATTGCATCCCTTACTTTTAGTGGGCGTTTGGACATAAGAATTGTAAAATTTCAGAAAAGGTGAATTTTTTTTAAGTGAAATTGATATTTTAAAAACTAGAGTTGTGTTTGGACATAAATATAATTTTGGATTGTTTTTGATGTTTTGTGAGTGATTTGACCGAAAATTTTGACAAAACAGCATTTTAGAATTTTTTAAATTCTCGAAAAATTCCAAAATCCATCTTCAAGTGAAAATTTGAAAATTTATTGCCAAACACGATTTCGGAAAAATGTGAATTTTTTTCGAAAAAAAGTAAAAATTTTCTTATGTCCAAACGGACTTATAGCAGTAAGTATGCCATTTCAACCTCAAGGTTTACATTATCAATGAGATAACAGAAACAACACAAAATATAGTATCAGATTGGAAATTGGAAATTGGAAATTGAAAAAATTAAAATAATGGGAGCTAGAGTTCTATAGCTGAAGCCAGCTAATGAGCCAAGCATTCTGAGTTCACAAAATTGTCATCTATGCTCAGAAAAGATGCTTATTTCCGAAGCAGGCAGTAAAAGATTCTATGAAAAGTATGTGAAAAACTTCTATGAAAATCTAAGGTGAATACAGAATTTAATAAAAAATCAAAGTAAATACAATATGTGGTCGCGCGCAATACAAAGCTTAAAGCATGAGTGTATTACACCTGCTGGAGCCTAGACCCTGTCTCATAACTGATACCAGAAGAAATGATCTCTTATAATTAGTTATAATTCTAATAGGAAAAAAACGATCCTACAAAAAGACCAAAATAATTAAAAGAATATTTATAAAGAAATAAAAAATCGATCTACATCGACTGAAATTAATATTTAATCACATGTATAAAGCGTCTTAAAGTATCTACTAACTTCTTTCCTTTTGAATATTGTCCGTCCCTCCATATCCCCCCCCCTCCTCCTCCACCCCCCCC